>JAGTTH010004300.1:0-170867 GCA_022606485.1 Agraylea sexmaculata | reverse complement strand
TTTGACTCGGTAATCCAACATCACAATAACGTCTTTTTGCGAGTTTATGAGATAAGCAACATTTTTCAAATCATAAAAATATATTAGTATGTATTAAAAATATATACCTACTACTGAATGTGTATATTTAATATTGAGAGTACGCATTTTAAATAAAATATTATTTCGTTGCATTGAAAATTGTTGAGTGCATCTGGTACAATTTTGTAGTTTGGCTGACCAATGCGGACGGATATAATTTTCAAAAAGAAGAAAATAGTTTCTAAGCACATGCCGTGGCTTTTTGTAGTTTAAATTCAGTGGTTTTCTTTGTGAAAGATCTCCTTTTAAAAAGCCACCACAGAATGGACTTGCTCTTTCGTGTTTCGACCAACTTAACTCTTTCACCATTTAGTAGTCTGTAGATTTTTTAAAAAACACAATTCCAGTCTGATTAAAATATACAGACAATAATGAAATATACGTACGTACTGAGTAATCAAACTGTTACTCTACAATTTAGATTATAAGAAATTGTTTCGCTTTTAATCGGTAAATATATTTGAAGTTTAACCTTTTATTTATTTACAATACCATGACTTATTAATAAAAATGCGACCTTAAGCATTTAATAAATTAATTTTTTACTGATTCAAAAAAATATATACTTTTCCGATAGCGTACCTCCCCTACAAATATTATAAAATGATTAAAATTCCATTTGATGACTAACTTTAAAAAATCAATATTAATCAAATTACCACCTTTACTGCTTACCAATTATATTTAGGTTTATTTCCCACAAAAATAAATTTCATATTTATGATTTTATTGTATCATCTGAACATGATAACATGGTAATAAATAATCGTTTTTGTAAAAGTACAAAGACAAGTCTATTGGTCTTGAAATATTAGTGTTTCTTTATTGTTATATTAAAATTGAATATTTTGGAGCAAACACGTAGGTTTGGCTTTTATTTTATAAACATATTCATTATTAGTAATGTTTTTATTAAATATAATTTACATACAATGTTTTGATACATTATGATTAGATGTTGCAATATTAAGTTTATAGACCAAGTGTTTTATTTGTACGGAGTACAATCTCTTCGTAATTATAAAAATTAATAAGTAATAAATTTATGGTAAAAATACAAAAACCTTTGTAGAAATACTAAAATATAATATAATATATATATATATATATATATATATATATATATATATATATAATAATTACAAATATATAATATATACATGAATAACCATTAACTCATTGTTAGTATGCCATATTAGCTTTTATTATAATTGTTTTTAGAAATAAGCTTCTGATATAAATGTAGATACAACTTGGGTTACAATTAGTAATACACTGCATATTTTACATAATTTGATAGACTTTCCTAAAGGGGTGTTGTTTTAAACACTTTATTCGTGGCTGATTCTCATTTTGATATAATATAATATGAATCAGGAAATATGTCAGAACCTTTCTTGAACATTCAAAAGACAAAGAAGCTCTCTTGGAGTTAGACTCTTTGAATTGAGTAAAAGCAAACGCGACTCAAATTCATTAGCCCAATAAGTGAATGGCCAGTAGTAGTAGTTTTAGTAGTTTTAGTACGAATTGGTAGATTAGTTTGTGACAGACCAACTTAACACTGCTTTTCAAACTACACTTTGTTGGAGAAATGCACACGCAAATATCTCAGAATCGCCGCACCGCGTCTAAACTTCCATCCACGAAAACTAAACATCCGACCAACACACTATTGAAAATTCATTATAATATATAGCCTTATCCAGAGAGTTTCTTAAAAACTGTTTTGTGAATAAGATAAAATAAAATGTGAGATGTAAGGTGTAATTAATTAAAGTTTGTACTGCCGAGTGCATTTAGCAAAAGTGTCTTTGAAACATGAAAACGTCATTTGACCTCATCTCATGTGTCTCTAAGTACTAAACTATAATTGGAAAACTTTATAAACTTGTATTTATATACCTATGTTTATAAATAATTACCACGACTAACCTTAATCATGTACACACATGTTTCGGTCGAAGTTATTCTATTTGAAGATTTCGTCCGTTTTATAACATATTTATTTATATCAAATACATAAACAACAAAATGAAGTATAGAGAACCTAATCCAAGTATTAAATATAACAACAAAAAATATAACAGTATCATTTTCGAAAAATCAAACATATATATAATCAAACACTTTGATAAACTACTTTGGTCATTTATTGAAAATTCTTTAATAATTATTAAATATTTTAAGTTAAAACCATATAATGAACCATGGAAAATGTATATTTCTTTATTTTAAATACCTTGTATAACAATCTAATATCATATGAGTTTAGATAGCAATTCAAACTTTAAGTATGGTGGATATAAAATGCGCTTTTTACTTTAAACTTTTTAATATATGATTAACTTAATAAGTAAATATCTGGCTACATAATTAATATAATTTACTTTAAATCAAACAAGTAATTAGAAATTAAATCTTGCGAAGAATGTTAAAGAAACGCGTCCACCAGATATGAATAATGTATGGAGCAAATTCACTTTAGCAAATAATTCTTCAGAGACGACATCATTTACCGTAAATAGCTGTGATTGCTAATATATGTATATTATAGTTTGATGTGATCAATTACGATCGTTGGTAAGTTTCTCACCACTGAAGATGTGTAAGGCTTGACATTTCCTGTATAACATAATAAAAAAGATCTATGTATATACTCTGAAAGAACCCCACGTCAACCCAAGCGTTTCTTTATTTAAATACAATTTCCTTTAACATTCGAGTTATTATTTTGTGTGAGTTAAAGGAAAATGGTATTCCCTGAGTAGCAAGTCATGCACTAACGAGTCACGTAGCTCGATGAACGGATTTCAATTCCCAGATCAATTACATGCCCATTTTTGCACCATTCCTTCCAACAATGACTAAGCCGCAATTTATAATATCCGATTCAAAGGTGTTAGATCTTTACATATATATAAAATAATAAATCCTGAGATTATAACGAACCGTTTGCCAGCTGAGGCAGCCAATTCTAAAACGGTTCGATTACATCATAAATAGAGATAATAATCAATTATTTACTCTACAACCTTGACATAACCATAATTTTCTAGTCAAAATATATCTTGAATATATCTCATGAATAAATCTCAAGTGAAGAGTTTACGTATACATTACTAGAAATATGCAATTTTGATAAATCTTCGTTATATGTAATAATGGATCAATTTGTCATCAATATAGTAAATCTTCATAACCTTAAATCAGGTATTTATCACCCAAACATTAAGCTTTTGTCTGATATTTAAATTGATAAATATTCATATATTTGAAAAAACATTTATGTGCAGTACAGAATGAATAATTCAAATTAAAATATCACCACTTACATCCTTAAATTAGGTGATTGTATGAAAAATGTTAAATAAAAAAACGAAGTTAATACATCTAATTGAATTAAATTGATACACAAATTAATATAGGTAGAATTGGTTAATTTCTAAAGAGTAAACTGACAGGGAAAACACAATCGATTGGTTGTGTAACAAAATAATTAACAAACTTGGCCATTTTGTAAAACGCCTCCCATAAATTCATTATTAATTTATTAATTTTGGGCCTAAGGGTCTAAAGTCGATAGAACAGAATACTCTTACGACATGATAAATAATCTAATTTTATATGGAATTAAATAGCTCTTTTGAATAATTTTTATTAAATGTTTGTTTGTTGTGGTTGTCTTCTATAAATTTTCGTTGTCTTTATAGTATACAGAATGTACTGTGTTTCAAATATTGACCGGGTCGTGATTGATTTATGAGTCAAGTGAACGTTGTTGAACCATTATTTGTTAAGCAAAATGGACCCATCTGTTTTACCCAATGACCGATTCACATCCATTGGAATAACAATGATCATACTAGGCAGAAAGGCACAATTTGCTCTTTTAGACGATTATTCTCTACATAATGTTTGTATATCCTTTATCAAATTAAATAACGACCGCCGCTATAAATAGAATAATGTTATTTTAGATGTGTATGAGGCAAACATGCAACAGTTTCAAACAAATATAATATATGTACATATACTAACTGTTGTCTAAAATATTCAAATAGATACTATTTTTAATACAATAAATTATTATTATAATACAAAAATCTGGAAGCTTTATGCACTTATTTAGTAATAAATTAACCGCTACGCCATGACTATTTTACACACCTTTAGTCCACGAACAATATTATTATATTATTATTATACTAACACCTGTTACGGCATTAACTCACATTAGTAATAAAACAATGTTTATAACAAAAAAAATTGAAATAATTAGTGTAATGGTAATGAGAAACGTTCTCCACCCAACATTCAAAGTGTTTTTTTTTATTTGTAGAACAAATTTCAAACCTATTACAAATTATAACAACATAGTGTGATGATAACATTAATCACAGTGGTTTACAGAATTATTCTATGCGTGTCTAAAATTTGACATTCACTCTACAAACATGAAAAAAAAATGTTGGGATTAACGTTAATTACACAAGATGTTTTTGAAAAATAGATTTGCTTAACCCGCATATGTGATAACTCTAGTAAATTTAATTGTGAAGAAGCAAGATACAAGTGTTTCACCATTTCATAAATATACTTACATACATAATTTATATTTGGATTGTTTGCAAGTTTTTAAAAATATTCATCTTGGTGTAGTAAAAAGCCATTAGCGCTATAAAGTATTTTGTTTAATTGAAGCTATCTCTTTGCCAGATTAAGCCTACGTAATATTAGTCATACAATGTGTGAATAAAAACGTAAGTACTTACTCAATATATAATTCTTATAGCAGCGTATTTTGTAAATATACATAATTTTTTGTACACAGATTTAGTTGGAATTTGCATGAAACGGTACAACTTTAATCAGCCAGTCTCCGGTTTAAATGAACTACCACCACTAGGCAATTAAATATGTATTAAAAGCTCTAAAATCACCGACATATTTCGAAAAAAATCCAACCACATCCAAACCCTTCCATTATTAAATGAACAACAATACCGTCAATCGGTAAAGCAGACAGACATTTCAAACGAGTCCATAAAATTTATCGTAGCGGAATTGTTGGAAGGTTGCATTACGGTATTACGAACATAGTTGTTATATCGCAATACAATGGAATTATTACGGATCGTATAACAAGTATACATAATACTGTGAATGTTATCGCAGTGGAGATTATGCACTTGTAGCGGCTTACACCATACCTACGATATACTATCATAACCTAAGTCACTGCAAATAAGGATTTGTGGTTAGATTGAAAAAAAAAAATTATTCATACAATCCACACCAGTGAAGGCTTTTATAAGAAATACATACTCATAAAAATATTGGAGTTAATTAATATACTACTTTAATAGCTTTTGTTTTCATCAATATAAATGCTCGTATATACACTTTTAAATCAATTTGAAGTGTATTAATTGATTTTATTATGTATTTTAGTAGCGTAGCGTCTGTCGTAGCACAGTTACGCTGTTAAAGTGTCGTAGCTCGTAGTACATTATTTGATAATTATGCGTCTCAGATGGCTTATTACAAAATTATTAATATTATTTATAATTATAAAAAGTATTTTTATAAGTACGATAATAACTTTACTTTGTTATTTGGTATATGAATTTTCGTGACTACCATCGGTGAATCTATAAAATCACTCAAATATTCTTCTACGTTATTTTCGCTGTCGTAAAAATGAATTAATTCGAAATATTACGGATGTAAAAGGACAAATCAGCAACAGTTTCATGTTCCCAAACAACTGACAACACATGATATTTTGTGTCAAACAACAAAGGAAACCTCAAAATAGCTGTAATGATACATTTGGGAATTGCACGCAAACTGAAGGTGAATTCATTGTAACGCGAAATATTATTCACAATAATATTTTTCAAAATGAACAACATATTGTCATATAATATTTAAACAAGCCTGACTAGTTGAAGGATTTGAGTTATAAATAATTCTAGCATTCTGCAGCCAGGTGCAACTTACAGATGTGAATATTCACAGACTAACCTATTAGAAGACCTACCACTATCCAGAATTTTCATACATTAAAATGTTTATTAGTTTATAAAAGATGTCCTAAATTGTTGTAAATTGTAAAAATGTTTTTATTAAAAATGATTGATGATATTTGATTGATAGATTAGAGTATAGAGATAGAGTAGAGTATAAAATATTAAATGGGCCTCACAGTTCCCTTATTTCCATTTTGCATTAATTTGGCTTAATTTTATAGATTTACTTGTCAATTTTCTCCTATATGGTTGAAATGATTGTAAACTTGCTGACATAAACTATAGACTTAAATAATACAGTGAAACCTATTTATTATTCTATATCTAACCTTTACATTTAATGACATTTAAAAAAAATATAAACCAATGATATTTTTAGAAAATGTCATAATCACTTCTTACAGGAATTTGAATATAAAAATAATATTCCAATAAATTGCGTGTACTAAACATTTCTCATTAAAAAAATTAATAATTTACAATCAATGCAAATATACCATGTTAGACTACAATATACGGGGTAATTGTATGGAAAATTCATATGATATTGAATAATGTATATGGAGAAAAAGTGCCTCGCTTTTAAAAAAGCCACATTAAAACTGCTTCCGTCGTCAGTGTAATCGCCTATTACATTGTTTTCCGTTACTTTATAATAATCTTTTAAAAAATCTTCAACACAATAAACATACATTAACGAATGGTACAACCTAATGAAGTGTCCAATTGATTTTCAATATCCAATGATGATTGTAATTGAGTGTATGTTCGTTGTAATATTAGTACAAAACATCCCTTCGTCGATGGAGTGTAGTATTAGTAAGGCTTTAACCTTTTTTGCCCCAACTTGGAATTATCGGGGTCGACCGGCATACATTATTTCCCACCTTCAAAACGCCCACTAGTCCTTCAAAATTTAATGGCAATTTAGAAACGGAAATCCAAACCTTTTGAACTAATATTTTTTTTTATTTCGATGTTAAGATTTTAACCAAATATAAGGCATTATATCTTTTATAATGGAATTAAATAGTATGTCTAATAAAATACATACATAGTCTTAAAGATTTTTTTTTTATTTAGTGGAATAAGTAGATTTTATTATATGTAATTTAAGTGCTATGGATGTGCTTAAGACATTGTATTTGAGTTAAATTTATAACGATATATCATATTGAAAATTCATTAAAATTGTATATATTCAATACACCAGCTCAGCGTAATAGCATATGGGTTTAAATCCCACTCAAGAAAAAAAAATATTTGATCGATTATTACTACTGGGAAATCGGTAATAATATTAATAAAATCCCGATCGATCGCCTTGCGTCAGGCTTACTCTAATTTCCTGTATTTTAAGGTAAATACTGATTATTAAGTCGGTGACCTGTGTAACTAGTAATAGTTAAGATAAACAACAGACAATTAATTAACACGTAGTTGTATCTAAAATAGGTACATTTTTTTTTACACATTAAACATTTTTTACATTTTAAAAACCTTCCCAAAAAGCTGCTCGGGGCGTACATACATATAAGATTTTTAATTTCAATATACAATATAAAATTGAGAGGAATCATGAAAAAATAATTTTTAAATATACGATTATTTTCATCATCTAATTACCACTTTCATTCTCCTTTGAATTGGCTACGGGTTACGATGACTTGGCAACGAATTTGTGCACCTGGGTGTACTCTTTTCCACCAATTCTGCCACCTATGTGGCTTGTTTAGGAGCGATCTTATATTATAGTAACATATAAATGATTGCTTCCTATACCTTACTTTATTTTATTTTATATACATTCTATTTATCCAAAAAACATATAATACTATTATATATTTGTATATATGTACTTTTTATTTTTATTCTAAGACTTTTTTATTATTATTGTAAAAAAATCTCTCAAATATAATACAAAAACAGTGAATTAATCTCTTGATGATGTGTTCAACAATTACACGTTATGTCAGTATTCACCCAAAAATCAAAATAAAAAGTTTTTTATAAATATTATGGCGTTGATTAATCATATTAAAATTATTGCGTTGGTTTTCATATATTCCAAGATAATTATATTTTATAATTTATACTATAATTTATTTTTTACGAACCTTTCATTTTTGTTTTAAATCTTTTGATATTATTATTTTTTGTCTTGTCTTTAAAAAAAATGCTTTTATGGTTGAAATGCATTTGTGTGCAAATAAATACAGTCGTAGAGCGTTAATGTGTAGCGGCGTAGTATGATTAGATATTCACTATCCCCTAATGAATGTTTTCCAAACAGTGGATAAGTATTTCCTAGAAACGAGCTGTATTTGTGTAGTGTTTATTGATTAATTTATAATAGTTCTTTGTTATTTTGTAAATGTGTTCTGTTGAGGCTTTCATCAGGTTCACAAGTTAGCGTTATGTGTGGAGGAAACAAGGCAGTGGGCGTTTCCTTTATGCAAATTGGCGAGGCAATTTACTGTCGGCAACCTCGTCACTTTGTGTCTGTACAAAACCAAACTTTGTTAGAGGAGGAGCACAACCAGAAAGTTTACCAATATGTGGACCAGGATCTGAACCTGCCCACACTGATTGATCTATGCTCGATTTGATTCAAAATAGTTTCGCTTAATATTTACCAGTTTCGACAACATCCACCATAGGGATTCCGCATTCCCGACTACATGCATTCAAAATACTATTTTGATAATTATTTTCAAACTGCATAATTTGGATGCCATGTACACAATAAGCTTTAAGCTGGCACCTATGATATGTATCCACATAAATCCTAGCAGGTACTTTAATACCCTTAGTCTGGATTCAATCTTGGCTCCCGTCCCGATGCGCCAATCTACAATATTTAAATTACCAAACCTCCAACTAAATATCACCCTTAAATTTCATCAATAAATGCATTAAAATTTTATTAGAGAAGAAATCGATAAAGAAGCTGAAAAAAACACACTCTGCATTTTTTCAAATCAAATGAAATTACATAAACAAGATTTTATTTAAAAAGTATTCCGTCCAGTGTCTCAATATAAAAAAAACAAGTCACTAAAATGACATATTTTCCTTGATGGAATACTATTATTATTTTTATAATAAAAAAATAATTAGGTTTTAATTCAGTACGTATTTAACACACCCAAAATGTATATCGTTAGAAATTTGAATAACTTTGAAATAATTCACTCCGTTACCCAAACTATCTGTTATTTAGTTTTAAGCATTATATTTTATAATTAGTTTTGTTAATGTATAGATTATTGTTGGTTTTTATTTTTTTCCCATACATTTAATTATTTAATATTACCTCTCATATCAAATTCATGTTTTGTATTATCAAACAATTTGAAATTCAAATTTTAAATATAAATTGTAATAAATTATTAACATACACGTAGTAACGATACATTCACCACTGTGTATTTTACAGAAACAACTGATTTTAAAACTACGATGGATTTTTAATTTATTATAATGAATTTAACATATTTTAGTCGGATTCGATTCACTTCAATGAAACAGTGTAGTAAATATATTAATTGGTATTAAAATATTTGATCAGCCATTTTCAAAAAATAAATACACCTTATATAATTCTTTAAATAATAAAACAAGTGTGATAGAAAGTACACATTTGTAGAAAAATAACTAGAACAACTTGCCGATTATTATAGCATTTTTTGTATTAGGTTACATGATAAAATATCTCTTTGATCACCACGAAATACAAACAACCATATTTAAAGCTTTATCTTTATAGATACCCGATCTCCTTAACATCTCAAACATAATGCATGAAAAACTCTCAAAAATATAAGATAAAAAAATCATTTCTTATAAAACAATGTTCAGTTATCTAGAAGGTTGTTTAAAGTGCTGGTAATCAAATCACATTTTTTTTTGTTAGATATTGTGTGAGTTTAAATTCCATGAACAATTCACAGGTTATCGAGATTTTATAGGGGAATTAGTTAAATATTTTTTATAAACCTATACCTTTATACATCGTATAAAATTAGTAAAATGCTACATATATACAAATAAATATTAAACAAGTTAATCTGTGTCATTTAGAAAGGGTTTGTGAGGTTCTTTGGTTTCCGGCGCAAAACCTACACCTTCTAATATTTCACGCAAGGTTTTGCGTCAGGTAAATACTTCGCCTTTATTTCCCCACTCTTCTAAGGTTCCCATTCACCCAAAAAAAAGACTTTTTCTGTATTGAATCGCCTCCTGAATCGCTTCACTTCCGCACAAATGGGAAGTTATTTTTTACAGTTGAACGAACGACGAAATGCACCGTCTAAGCATTCGCATTTCTGATTACTCCCCTTTCTTCTCAGGAATCATTTTTTATCAATACCAATAAAATGTAAAGGATCTTGCTCCTAATAACGACCCATTTTTATTGAGGTTGAGGTGACATTAATTATTATCATAAATATATACTAACAATACATGTTTTTACTAACATTAAGTACTTGGTGTGTTGTTTTGCTGTATATAATAAAAATGTAAAATATGTTGTAACAGTGAGGCAAAAGTTTTTAATTGCCTATAACGTTGAAAAATAATATGACTGTTTATTCTTGTGGTGTATATTGTTGTCCATTTTAAAATTGGAGCGTCTACAAAACACAATTCTTAAATCGAAACTGATCTAAACGTCACATAACCAATATGGCGGGCAATCAAAATAGAACCCGTTATTTTATACATATGTCAGTACATAAATATCAGACTTCAAAATCACAACAGCATAGACATAATAAATAGAAAATTAAAATAAAAACATCGGTAAGTTTATTAAGTATAAAAATATATAGCTGAAAAAAAGGTAATAAACCATGCGATAAAACATTTAAAAAAATAGTAAAATATTAACATTCTACACGGGTACACATGGAGAAATGAGCACTCGGTAGGAACAAAGGAAGAGACAGAAAACATAGTTTTTTAGAATAAAAGTATTAACTTTTACATACAAAAAAATTTAGGGTTTAATATTACTATATATAGTTGACTGTATATTTTTATTAGTACTTCTTCACTGTAACAAATAAAAGATATACTGAACTAAAAAAGTCGTCAAGAACTAAATTCTTTATAAAATTATTGGGTATTATATTATTAATTCATTATATGTACGCCTTTGACTGCATTAACTAGAAGCAATTTAATTAGGTAAAAGAGAAAAAAATCCTAGTTGTGAGAATAACATAATGTATTTTAGAAAAAATACTACCCAATCTAGGGTTTGGAATTTCATATTATTTACATATTTCTTGCATATTCCTACTTAATACGGATTTTTTAAGAGAATTATTGAAATACATACTTTGATTGTATACTAAAAAAATGATTCAATGAATATTATTTAATGTTCATTTTGCTGAAGTAGTACGTACGTAGAGTAGGTTAAAGAGAAAAAATCCTAGTAGTGAGAATTACATAATGTATTTTAGAAAAAATACTACTCAATCTAGGGTTTGGGCTTTCATATTATTTACATATTTCTACTTAATATGGATTTTTAAGAGACTTTGATTTATACTAAAAAAATGATTCAATGAATATTATTTAATGTTCGTTTTGGAGAAGTAGTACGTACGTAGATGATGATAAAGTAGTTTGTATTGTATATAAATGTTGAGGGTTAAGATGTCAGGTATTCTGAAGACAGAGGTCGTCCTCGTCGATTCCAACATCAAGAGGAAGTCGTAAATAAAATCGACGCTTTGTTGTGGGAAAGGAAACGACTCCATTTTACCATGCTTTTGTTCAATACCCCCACATTGTTATTGTAACCGATTCCTTTCGATACAATCATCTCACATAAAATAAACACAGACGCCTCAACAGCCTCATATTTGAAAGACTTCGTTATTGATTTAACAACTCTCTATAAAAAAAAATCAAATTATTTTATTTTATTTTATTTTAAATATACACTACAGCATTCGCCGTGATAATGCAGCACTCGTCAGTTAATTATAAATATTTAGTTTTATAGAAAACAATACCTGAAGTGAACAAGTCCTCACCCTACGACTGGATCTTGCATGGGTTTAAGAATTTTATTTTTGGCACAGAAATATTAGTTTGCAGTGAAAGCCGTCAGTTTTTTTGCAATTTTTTGCTACAAATAAGAAACAGTTAAATTCTACTTATTTGTATTTATTATTGAAACTTTTTTAATTCAAGAATATAATTATTCAATTGCGCATTACACGACTGGAAGATCGGAAATAATATTAATAAAATCCCGATTGATCGCTTTGATCTAGGTTTATTCTTATTAATTGGATTATAAGGTAAATATTGAGGTGATTATTAAGTAGGTGAACTTTCTAACTAGTAAAAACTAAGATCACCGACAGACAGAATTAACAGATGGTTGTATTTATAAATGTGTAAAAATATTTTTAAATTATTAAAATATGGTTTACGAATGATTGCTACGCCAACGCTACGCCAAACGTTGAAGAGCAGCTCAGGTACACACTGAATATTTTTTGTGAATAAGACTGATTAAAGATTATCTTTTCATATTTTTAATAAGTGAGTATTATGCAAACATGGACGGTTTTATTATTGATAAATGTTTGCTTTGAGTAAACTAATATGCGATATATGTATTAAGGGATGAAGCTGAAGGTGGGCCTTGTTTATGAAGGCCTCAGTTTACGGTGCGGCATTTTTCTCGTATATTTTTAATATTTATTGTTTTCTCTTCACGCTGACTGTGTTTTACGACCAAATATATTTTACCGCCTCACTTTTAGAGCCACGCGTGCATTTTCACCCATTAAAACCTATTTGCCTTCACTCTGGCTCTCTATTATTTTTATACGTTAACCTAAATAAATTTTAAATATTACGTCAACGCCGACAATATGGAACGTCATTCCTAAAGCGATGAGTCGTGATCGGTTGATATTATTAAAATTTGTATTAAGATTGCGCACTTGGTTGAATATTTATACATTTCTTGATAAATTTATAAAAATAGACATCGATTTAAAAAAATGCATATAAGCATAATAATCAAATATATATTTCAATTCGAGTGTCTACTGCCATTGAGATAATTTGAATAGAATTCTAATCAATCATCTTATTCTAGATTTAATTAGATTTTTTCAGTTATCATTTTTTTAATTAGGCAATTAACTAGGTCTAAACAACTAGGTTATCTCCAACAAATTCAATTTAAAAAAAAAACTTTTTGAATATGACTACACATTAGTAGTCTAAAGTACTCTATAATTAATATTGTGGAAATTACAAACATATTTCTTTAAATTATGCAATCCCACCAAGAAATCAACAATATCAACAATTCATTACAAGTGGGTGTTTGTATTTTCCCCATAAATTATGTTATGACTTATTAAATATTTTAGTTATCAATTGATTGTACTCAGTATTAAAATAAATAAAAGACTTATATTCAATAAAGAAATTGTATAATAAAAAATCAACAATTCAAATAAAATGTGTACAAAAAAACACCCTAGATATGAGTGTCTTAAATAGTCACGATGTCACATTGAAAACCTAAAATTATATAAAATATACCTGGATTTAAATCACTTTTTTTTCGTAGCTATGCTAATTACATATTTGTAATTTAACAAGAGTTTTCATTTATAATAATGGTATGGTCCGGTATGAGTGAGAAATTTGTTTGCACGTCAGCAAATCAAATACTGGAGCTCGTTTGGAGTGAAAATATTTCAAAATGGAATTCCGAAAGTACAATTATAACGAATTTACTAAACAAGTAAACGAAGCAAGCAACGAGGCAATAATATGTCCAACTGCGCTATTTCACTGCAGTCGTTGCAAACTTTCCCCTCACTCGATTGCCTATGTTCAGGGAGAGTTTAATACTGTACAACCTTCCTGCTATAATTTTAACATGAATATAAACCATACTACAAATAATTAGAACGAGAATTGGTTATTATCATATTACATTAATTTATTAAATATCAAAAATCATTGGAAATATTTTTATTGTCATAGTGAGTACTCATTTAGTTACAAAATTCAGTAGGCGAACTACATGTTGTAACATGTAAACAAAAATTTAATTATAGTATTTTATGATAAATTTTAGTCTTCAGCACTTTAATATGAAATTAAAATTCCTTTATGATTATGTGATTTAATTTATTATATATATGTGACATATTTATGATTATGTGGGCCGCCTTGTGGCCCAGTGGTTACTGTAACGGATTCGTGAGTGAAGACTCCCGGGTTCGATTCACGGCACCGGAGTCACTTGGTAGATCTAGCTTAGCAAACTAGATCTTAAGTACTCATTGCTGTGTGGTGGCCTGGGAAACCATCTCTACTATATTCTCCCGTAAAGGCCAAGGTGGCCTGGCCAACCCCTTATAAAGGGACTCCCGTCAATAGGGAAGGCGTCACGATATTTATTTATTTATTTATTTATGATTATGTGGTATTAAGTAATCCCCAGCGTATTCTTTGTTATTAATTCAAGCTTATTAATTAAACTTTTGTTATTATATAAATAATAATTCTACATCATGCCATCAATACCTTTTAATTAATTCTCATTTTATCTCATAATGTTTATTTTTTTCTGATTAACATCCATTATTATGTAGGTATATATAATAGTACCAAAGCGGCTTGTTGTGTCGGTATGACATGGGGATTATATTTAACAACCCCCTCATATTACAAACACCCCCTAATGGAGAAATTGTATGCATCATTTTACAATTATACAGTTTTACATTTAAAGAAAATGAAACTCAGCGGTAAACCCCACCAACACGATATTGAACCTACACTTGTTGTGATGAATATACATTATTAGTTTCCTGTTATCTCAAATTAAAAATGTTTACAATTATTTATTTATTTTGTTTATGTACCTTAATCATATAACTACGAACAAAAACTTATAAATGGTATAAAAAATGTAATCTGTGATGGTATTGATATTGACTTCGATAATATTGTTGCAATAATTTATGTATATTTACTTAAATTACTACCTAAAATATTATTTTTATATGAATTTCACCACCGAAGACTGGAATAAATAAATTTGTAAATATAAATATATATTTATGGATAGTTTTTGAATACAGAGTTAATTTTTCAGACAATATACCTTGTCAATGATTTTATTACCCATATTCTTTATTAATAAATTAATTAAATATTTTCACAATTTGACTGTCCCTTAAATGGAGGTCACATTTCCGTTAATAATAATAATCCATTTTTTTAGTCTTAAAAATAAAAATAACCTTCCCTTAGAGGAAAGCCTAACTTTAAAATTGTCAATTACTCTTAATTTAAAAAAAATAACTAAAATAATCAAACTTTCTTTGAATATTTTTTTTTGGTTCAAGTACTCAATTATATGAGCATAATTATGTAATATATTTGATTTTTGATGATATATAGGTGTTTTATACATGTACATGTGTAGGTACAATTGTTTTAAAAAAAACATTGAAAATCATTGGTTTTTATATGATGCGGAAATGTTTTTGGGGAGTTTATCGACATGTCAAAAATATAGCGAATACGGGGATTAGCTTCCATCAGAATGCCAATACGGATGAAGGGTTATAATATGAGCTGTTGTTTCGCATTCTCGAAATAAAGTCATCGTTTCGATATCTTGTACTGATCCGATTTTGGCATTCGGTGGATCACCATGATTGAAATTGTTAAGCCGAGTCCCCGAGGGTCGGTTTGTCGGTGTCCATCTTTCGCTGTGCCTTTGGGTTTGAGTTGGGTTCGGGTTTCCGTGGGCTTACAACGCATAATCTTTTGATATTCTGTGACGTGTGTAAAAAGATGGCTACATTTGGCTAAAAACGACTGTGGCTGTTGGATATGGGGGCTTATGAGACTCGCAAAAAAAACAATGAATGTGACAAGACCGCGAAATATGTCTCAGATTGCAAGCCCCATTGTTTTTCTCACACTCGGGACGACATGGCCGTCCTATTGTGTCACCTTTCATACAAGGTTTATTATCATTCAAATTGAAATCACAAATACCTACCAGCATAAAGAATAAATTTACAACCAAAATAGATTACATACCTAGAGTTGGGTGTATGGATCAAAAATATTTAAAATTTGTATAATATATGTTTAAATATTATTCAATTTAAATAGTATCTTAAAATCAATTATTTATTTACTTGGGGAATATTGGAATTAATTACATACTTTGTTTTTTTATATGAATACAATGCTAAAGAAAGACCAATTTCATCATACCAAGTAAACCGTTTGATTTAAAAGCATCGATCGTGTTGACTGGTGGAATTCCATATTTATTATATAATTTTTTTAATTAATTTCTCCAATGTATTTTTTTGATGATACTAAGCCTCAAAGATAGTAAATATATCGAATATTACTTAAATTCGACATTGCAGAATAGTCAAGAAAATCAAGAAGACTCTCCCTTAGTATTTACGTATTTAAATGAATCAAGATTGACACCGTTTCCTGAATGAAATATCATTATATTTTATTATGATGATGAAAAGCCAAGACTTGTCGAAGGGCCTTAAACTCAATAAGACAATAAATAATATTTTTGGTATTATTTCATCGAGGACCATTTTTTATTTGAGGCATTATTTCATCAGACTAAGCATATCTACTGAGGTTAAGCCACACATATTTTATTTATTCTAAGCCATTAATTCAAGACAATTTTACAATCTTTATTGAAGCCATTCTTCCATTCTTCTTTTTAAAGTCCAATTTTCGTCCTTTTTCGCGCCAATTAATTATTTTCTTCTAATCTTTCTCGTCTTACCGACCGATTTTTCTCTACTACAATATATACAAGGAATGGGCTTTTACACATTTAAACATTATAGTAAGTGAATTAAAGCGAAATGATTCAACCAATAATCCCAGGCTTATATCGAGGTTAATTAATTTTTTCGGCATTATTTCACTTTAATACACTTGTAATACAATGTGTAAAATTTTTGATTGATTCAACTGATTTAAAAATATTATTTGAAATAAGGTTATTTATAATATCGTGTATATTTAAAATTATTGTATAATGTGAAATTTACATACAAAAATACAGAATTAAATTGTGCAATGTGGTGAATGGTGGTTATTGATATAGGTTTTTTATTTCAATTTCTACCTTCTCACATTTATAATTACTAAATAAAGAATGCCTTATAACTGAACACAAAAAGTACTTCTAAAAATCAATATTTTATAACCAATAATAATAAATATCTATCTTAAAACTTTATTTATTAAAACTATTGTCCATCTCCAACAATTGAGCATCAATAAACATAAATATAAAGACGTTCCATTTTGCGGTAATTGCTGTTTTGAAATCACTTACTTTTAAACGGTGGCCTCTTTCCTGTTGTTTTTGTCAAGAAAGGGGTGTTTGATTTGTACAAAATTAGAGAATAGAAGAGATATTATGCTGTCCGTCGTTTACTATGCAAACCAAATGGAATATTCATGGAGATCCTGCTATTTATTCATTTGTTTGTGGAATTCGTTACCACCAACTTTATCGTTTGCGTTTTGCTTGAATTCGGGACACTCTTGAATAATAACGATATAATATATTCACCTTTTATTAAGTTATTAAACACACCCTTGATTTATTTATACAAAAAGAAAGTCTAATACGTTTAATACATATGACTGATTATCGTCATGTAGTTCAATCGTATAAATTATATTATTATTCATTAAGGCACCGATTGCAGGTAATTAATATACACATAAGAGAAACAATAAGGTTAAAAGAGTAGTTTCAGTCCTTTTTTAATATAAATAGATTTTTTAATAAAGCTTAACTAACAGGTTAGTCTTTTTTAAAAAGCTAAATTTAGCCCCTAACATAATAACAAAACGTGTTGGATTTTTATTTCTTTAGTTGGAGCACAGGTTTTAGTAAGTTTAATGCTATTTTTAATCATTGAGCGACAAAGTTAATAAGAATATAATCTTAAGAAAAATTATATCAATTGTATTAAATGAAAAGGATCCTGAAATAATGAATTTTCTAATTACACCAATCAACTTCATACGGGACTTGAACCCACGCCTTCTTGATTTTGTCTCTCAGAATAGTATTATCCACTAAGTTAACAAAGCAATTGACATCATCATAATGCTTAATTCTAAATAATAAATAAAAATATATGGGGAATTAATTTTTTTTAGCTTATTATACATAATAAACTCAAAATTTTTTTTTAAATTACCAAGGCATACTTACAATAAAAATATTATTTATAATATTATATATATATATATATATATATATATATATATATATATATAAATATATATATATATATATTATAAATAATATTTTGTATTGTAAGTATGCTTTGGTAATTAAAAAAAAAATTAAGAGTTTATTTGGCTCATAACCAAAATATAACAGCTTATATTTGCCTATTACTTTACTCGATTTGAAATTGTTGATCGAATTGACTTTGCGGAATTTCTTATTAAAAATATTTTTTAGATAATTTCTATAATATATTTGTTGATAATACTTAAACTTAGACCAATAATTTCCCAGTTTTGTATGAATGAGCACTATTCTACATAGCAGAATAGTCAAGAAAACTCTCGCTTAGTAAACAAAAAAATATAAATTTTATCGGCCTATTTCTTCAATTAGATTTTGACGTCAATCCAACCCAAGCTTAACAAATTTTCCTACCAGTAAAACCTCCCCATCTCCTTATTTAAAAACAAAATGCCCTAATGGCATAGATTAAAGATTAGTATTATTAGAATATTATTTGAAAGATGGTTTGCTGGCATATCGGACAGTGGGGAATCAGACATAATGCATTGGATCTAGAATTGTAATTGACAGGTTCGGTTGGGGGAGGACTTTGGTTAGAAGCTCCAGGTCATTCTAGATTGACGCCTTGATGGATGTTTAATTGACACAGTCATTTATGCCATCAACTGCTTTTAACCCTCTGTTATCTCGAATAACACTGGTTACTCCAAAAACAATAAAAACTGTACTCGTTTATGGGGTGTGGTTAGGAAGTGTCGCGTTTTTTCAACCTCGTGCTAAAAATCGAAACAATGTTCTTCCTTCCAAGAAAAACTCCGCACTGTTTTGTTAATAAATGTGAATGAAAACGATAAAAGCTTTTTAAAAAATATTCGTATCCATTAACCGTGTATCGAAACATTATATGATTTTAATATTTTTTCTAATAAAATCCAAGCAATATTTATTTTTCATACATTCGCGTATTTTATACTCTTGAAGCCATTTTTGATTTTATAATAATTAGTTCACTGCAACTCTCCGCGTTCTGGTTTCGTTTAGTTTCAAATTTATAATTAAACCAACGCAAATAGTATTTTGCAGCAGAAAAATCAAAATTGATTATTCATCTCTTTCTCTGTTACTAAATAAAACATAAAAAAATTCTACAAATCAAATGAAACAAATAAATACAAACAATATATTAAAGAATGTTAAGAGCATTGCAAAAATGTATAAAACAGTTTGACAACTTGAATCACTCTCATATTAATTTTCTCTAATAACAATACGCTACTGTATTTCTATATATTAATACGACATTCACCTTATTATTTTTTTCATATTATAAATAAAATTAGATTTATTTCAATGGATGAGTTTATTATATGCACCCAAGTTGAGTTTAGTTTTAAATATAATATAGATAATTGAGAATTCGGCTATTTAATATTAGCTATAGATAATTAATTTGTTGAGCTATTTTCTCTTAAAACTTGAGGAGTAGACATCATGAAAAATTTACCTAGAATATTGAAAATATCTTGTTGAACAGATTTGTGATTAACACAAAATCGTTTTTTTAATCAAATATTCAGTTTTAATGTTAATGATCTTAACCAATTGTAACCCAAGTTTACTTCTCTCCTTGTTATTAAAATATCGATTTGTAGATACGTTTTTGTGTGTGCACATTGAGTTTTTCTCCAAACAGAATAAGACATTCTTATTCTAGCGAAGTGTTATAAGATATTTCAATTAGCTGAAATGTTTAAAGAGCATAGCATAATTTATAAAATGAAGTAACATCGAGCTCGGTGACAGTGTTTTTGATATAAGGTTAATTAAAACAGATTTGTTTAACGATGAGATACTTAGTCCAATAACACGTTACGTGACACATTTGTCAGACAATGACTAAACTGACGATGCGATTTACAACCCCTTTTACTCTAATTCAACCCCTTTCATCCTGTGTTTATACTAAATATATACATATACATATTTGTATCTTTGAATGTTAATGTAATTTAATTTAACGAATTCATCCGCTGTAACAAACTAGTCGTTAAATATTTATATTTTTAATTAATTTTACTTATACCAATGTTTCATTTTACTAGGCACCACACACAATCGATCTATATGTACATATATGTTTATATGATTTTACTCATAAAATTCTACCAAAATAAATAACAATAATTAGAAAATAGCTTCACAAAAAATCGATATTAAGTAGCTGAAAAACTCTATCTGGTGATTCTGAAGATCATTTAAAAAAATCTATTCGGAATACTTTTTTTAACGTTAACATTAACAAAATTAAAATAATGTTGCATTTTTAACAAGATAATAAAAAAATAAAAAAATTGGTACCGTGTTAGTTTTGGGAAAATATATTCCTAGACAATTGAACAACAAACACGATGTAAATTGAAATTGAAGGAGATGAAATTAAACCAAGTTTTATTAATAAATTTAATTAAAAGTATTAGTGGTTTTTATAAAGAGCTTTATGTTATAATTTATTTAGCTTAATATATTATAGGAAAGCTTAGAATGAATATTTCTAGCGGAATTTGTATACTGACAGAATATAGGGTTGTTTTGGGATAAAAAACGCCCCATCGTTGACAGCTTCGTGTCTCTTCACTTGGCAGTTAATAAAAAATAATAGAATATAGCTTAATCTGGCATTAATTAATAAAAAAATCTGTTTCATAAAAACAAAACAAGTGGTTTTAATTTAAAAAAATGTAATACCACATTAGGATACATTTGAATTAATTGAAGTGGAACTATCCAAACCCAAATGTATGACAAAGACATTTCTTCTGAGAGTGGAGTGCGGCAAGGCAGGTATAAAATGTGCAAAGGTAAGCTGATTGTTTGATAAAATCGACATAGAGAACATACAATAGAGCTTAATTCGCCTTTATGGTGGTGTAGATTGTCTAATCGATGCAGAGAAACTTTAATGGAGCATTTACACAGTTGAAAGCCATTAGAACGTGAGACTTTGTCCTGCAACATAATGCCCATCAGCTTTAGACTAAACTTTTGTTATAATAATATATCGGTACACACACCATTATTGTTTGATACAAACAAAGATCAATCAATATATGGGTGGGTCAGGCTCAAAAATTATTACGAAAATGCCGTAGTAAAGATGCCAACACAATGCCATTGATTACTATGAGAGACATGAGACATGCTAGAAATTAAAAGCTTCTAAATACAGTCCGAAAAAAATAATATACCCATGTATTTAAAAGCAAATTTATTGTATTTAATTCGTCTTATTTATTGTATTTAATTGCTATTATAACACATTGAAATACTTTACCTTGTCGACACATAGGTAAATCCATTCCAAAATCCTTTGGGATCTACGCTTTACCAGATTCCCCTTTTCAAGGATTCTTAGTAGTTTAGACAACCCAATCTTCATAACTGTAATTCCATTTATACAACATATACAATAAACACATTTTAAATAAATTTAAATATTAAAAAATATTATCATCGCTAACAAATCATCATGAATTTTTTTCTGTCTATAAGAGCATGTTTTCATTATTAATTAATGAAGAGCTAGAATTATTAAGCAATATTGTAAAAATTGTAATAAATTCAATATTATATAATTCACCACAGTCCAAATCGTGGCTTAGATGAGAAATAAAGTAGTAATAATGCCAATAAATATTTGAATACCTAATAATCATATTTTTTTATAATAACAACATTTTACAATTTATCAATTACCACATTTTACAAGGTCGTGGGTTCAAATCCTGCTTAAATTAAAAATTAAAAATCCCAGTCGAACGTCTGATTTCCTCGAGCGTAAGGTGTATACTGGAGCGATTATTAAGACTGGCAAAACTTATTCATATAAATTACCGACAAGTAAATATATATTTATTTTAAATTCTACTACTATAGGTCACAAATTTTAGCTTATATTCTACAATCTAAAATATAATATTTAGAATAATATTAGATGGATAATTAATAGAATATAATATAATATAGATTATAGGATATATATATATATATATATATATATATATATATATATATATATATATATATATATATATATATATTTATATAAGAAGTAAACACCATCAATAATTTTTATTCCATACATTTAATTGTATATAAATAAAAATATTTACTTAAAATTGTAAATAAAAATAAGATATAGTATTTTTTGTCTCGATTTTAAACGAATATATTCACAACAAAAATCAATCAAATAATAAATTCTTTTCTAACTAAATACTTTATTGGCACCATGAAGGATTTAGACATATTTTGTTCCATAGAAAATCGATAAAAGCCTTATTTTATCCAACAAATAATATTCGTCAATGTCTCAAGCAAGTCAATGGTAATATTAATGGTGAGAATAGAATATAATAGTGGTAAAGTGGCAGGAATAATGACAAGGTAGTGTCGCAAAGGTGTCACTGCCAACCACTGACTGCTGTCTGTTTTACTGACACCCTTCTCCACTGACATTATCTACAATACCATGCCAACCTTTAACTATTACAATGAATATATATAAATCGTTACATTTATAGAAGCACAGCTCTTTATATAAATTCATAAAAATAACCCTATATATATATAAATACTACGGTTACATCCATACAATGGTGAAGTATTTTTAGAAAGCAACCTTTATTCAAAAAATGCATCAAACACAAAACTACGAGTATTTTTATGTTTTCTATCATATTTAAATGAACCATTAAAAAACAAGCAATTTGACTTAAAAACTGATAATTTTAACCCTTAGTTAATTTCCTTTTATATTTACATAAATTTAGAAACTGGCCTAATTATTTGTTATTTTACAAAAAGAACAAATCATAAATATCTATAAAAGGATAATTGTCAAATCCTGGTGGAATATATTTTTTTATAAATAGTTTATATGTATAATGATAGTGTATTAATAATAGTTCAGGGGATAAGACGCGTGGCTACAAATACTGTGGTCATGGGTTCAAATCCCGCTAAAGTAAAATGATTTGATCGGTTATTACACTTGGGAGATTGGGAATAATCGATCGTTTTGATTCAGGTTTACTCATATTTCCTGTATTATAAGGCAAATACTGATTATTAAGTCGGTTAACTTTGTAACCAGCAATAGTTAAGATCACAGACAGAAAATTAATAAAAGAACCCTTTGAAAAAATCTAATAAAATAAATATCATAATAAAATTTCATCAACCGGCAAAATTGTTTCATTAGAGAAGTTTTCTTTATTTAATAAAAAAAAATAAACAGAGCGCTATTAGCTTGTTTTAAAACTAATTAAAATTTCTTAAAATTAATTTGATTGATTGAATATTAATATTTTATGTATTGCAATATAAATACATATATTTTACTTTAAATCAAATAAACAATTAACAATCAAATGTTATAAAAGCATTATATAATTATGGAGGTTAATTCCGTTGACGAATAATTTTAAGTCTACCCAATGATATCTTCAGTCATGGTCGTAGTTATGTTTGATATTGGAGATCAACCTTATTTTATTTTATACTAGTATATTGAAATCACAAACTGATGATCATAAATAAATCACACTCAATATAAAATCCCACCTTAAATCAAAGCATTTTGATAGTCTTTCATAAAAAAAGCACATTCATTATGTTTTGGGGTACCAGAATTATGAGCAAATCCCCGATGGCGAGGTGTAAAAAGAGACTAAGTTACGTCTCGGCTAAACTTTACGATATGAAATTAGTTACGGTGTTAACGACGCACTCTTCGAGGGTTAAATTTATGGCCATCTACAACAATATAAATATCAAGTAGAGTTTTTTTTTATTCAACAGAAACTCACCCCTCATCATGACGTCTTAAAAGCCGTGAATGTGTAATGAATGCAAAAACAAAAGGTATGAATTTTAATTTCGCCACGTCTTTCATCTCTTCTAATTAAAAGTGACAATCGCTATTAATTTGCGCCATTTGTTTGAAAACACCATCAATCGAGTATAATGGAATGTAATAAATTTCTTCTGATTATGTTAACGTCTTGGTGGAATTGTATAGTTCCACAATTCACAATATTTATTTGAATGAGTCAATACTTTAAAAGACATCAAAAATTAAAAAATTATGAATTATTCACCAAGGGTTTCGTATGACAGCGGCTTGGGGTGCTGCTTCTACCGCTCGTACTGTTTATTTGTCACTTATCGATCTTGCTAATAACATTATCACAGGTGATAAGACTGAAATTCATTAACTCAATGATCTTATATGCCAATAATTCTTGACTTGAGACAAAGATGAATTTGTCATCAATGGTGTCGTGTGACCGCTTTTACCGCTCATACTGTTTATCTGTCACTTGTCGATTTTTCTAAAAACATTACACCGTTTTTCAATTAATATGGTAAACTGCCTCATTAAAAGTTGCTTCATATATTCAAGGAAAAATAATATGTATGTCACTATGTAAATAATTAACATGATCATTTTGGGTGTTTTTGTAAGAAAAATCTTGTTTTCCTCTAGTGTTGGATAATTGGGACAACAGATTTTGGAGGTAGCCACAGCCCGTGTATATGTATAATATGCGCATGTAGTAGTGACTACCATTTTACAATATATGAAAAAAATATGACACTTCTATAGATACAAGTTCATTGGTCTGAGTACTGAGTACTCAACCACAAACGAGTAGTCATATTGTCGACTTTTAAGTTGGCTTTAACAATGTCATTTATTAGAAATCTGGCAATTTTAATAACATGTTAACTCTTGCGATAAATTTTTTAACCAATACCATAGTCAAACGATTTTATCTCTAGAACAGTGAATTTCCATGTCATCGCGGTTGTATAAAGAAACCCATTATGTATTATCCATTACAGGTAGCGTATTTCATATTCCATCAATATATTATAAATGTATCCAGAATGCGTGCTTAGTGGGATATTGATTTACCAAATTAGAGATGTTCGTATCGCAGTATGATGAATCAATTATCCGCTTCGTTTCAGTACGTCTGCATAATTCAAATACCTTCACTCAAATCTTCCATATATTTCATCCTGGAAGGATGCATAACGAACTAATATCGTCGTTGAATTTATTCATGTAAGCATTCAAATGAAATATACCAAAATCACACTGTAGAAGAATTGTACACACTATAATGGAGGTTTTTTATAAATTTGCTGTTTTAGACACAACAACGTATTCATTCATTATTTGTCGGTTATCTTAACTATTACTAATTACACAGGTCAAATCAAAGTAAAGCTAGATCAAGACGATCGATTGGGATTTTATTAATATTATTCTCGATCTTCCAGTCGTAATAACCGATCAAATATTTGTTTTTTACTTGAGCGGGATTTGAACCCGTAACCACAGTATTTATAGCCGCATGCCTTAGCCTTTTATTCTGCTGGTATATTAAATATTTTAACGAATTTTAAATGAAATTTTGTTATAAATAACGTCCATAGCACTTAAATCATAATAATATCTACTTGTTCTCCTAAACATTAAAGATAAGTTTTCTTTAAAATACTTATATATTTTATTCTTAAATCAAATACTTTTTTTCGCTCCATTTGTCCCTATCATACTATCTAATTACATTTTAAAACATACAATTTTTTTATAAAGCCCAGCATACAATTTTTTATAAAGATATATATTTGGTTAACATCTTCACATCGAAAGAAAAATATTTATTCAAATGGTATTATTTTCCGTTTCTAAATTTAATATTTGTGGATAAATAAATGTTGAAAATAATATTATAATTTAGACCTTGATAAAATTTTACATACTGAATATAAAATTTCATACGGGAAAGATACATACCTTTTAAAGCAGTAATTCGATACTCTGTGATGAAATTTCACATGCTTTTATTATAAAAAAATACTGTTTTCCTGTATATATATATGTATATATAGAAACACTTTTTGAGTGAATGAAGCTGAGTGTCATTATGGATGGAACTTCAGCCTTAATTTATTATGTATAAATCAAGATTTTTAATCCTAAGCGATTTAAAATGGTTATCATTGGCTTAATAAATTCCCTTCATTACTAACTTCCATCAAGAATTTGATATATTAAACCTAGTATAATTGAATCAAGTATAGCTTATCAATAATTACCACTCATGAGCTTGGTTGTTTTGAAGATATTGCATTAGTTAGGTGTTATAAATAAGAAAGTGTCGATATATGAGAGATGTTCGTCGGTCGTTCATCATCGTTAAGGCATACGATAGTTGGAAGTGGGCGTCTGCAAATTGGAATCTCAAGTTTTCACTTGCCTCTATGATTGATCATCCCTTCAATAATCACTTACCATACATATAGTAAACCAGGTGAGCCGATTAAATTGCTCTAAATGTGCATATACACACCCTTTAGCCGGCTTAAGCCTTACCACTTGAAGCGATTGCCTCAATACAATGGCTTCCTCTATTCTATGAACCTTGTATTAAACATACTAACCAATTACAATTCCACCCGATGACTATAATAATTTGAAACAATTATTTATAGTAATTAAATAAGTGGTCAATCATTTTAAAATAAATGTATTATCTAGCAATATTTGTAGTCTGACATATGTGGTTAGAACTGACAAGATAAAATTACGTGAATCATTATTCTTACATCATTTAGTGTAATTTTGCATTTAATATTTATTTCCTCATTTATTACATAACCTTGATCCGAATTTATTTCATCATTTAATGTATCTCTAGAATGATAAATCAAGACATTCAATCAATAAAATATACACACACACACACGATGAATAAAATATATGCCTTATATACATTGTGTTTTTCTTACGCAAAACGATATCTCAGAAAATCGGGAATGAGCAAATATTTTCACACTGATATATCAAATATCAAATTCTTCGTTCGTCTTTCAAAAGAGCGCCTTGACTCTTGAAACTGAAACTGGATATCTTGCGATTCTTTTGAATCCACATAATAAATATGTACACATTAATAAATGTATCAATTTGTAACGAAATCAATTTATTCTGGATAAATTATTATTTAAGTTGTTTGGATGAGATAACTTTTCATTTAATTAATGAGTAATTTATTGGTAAGGAGCTCTGTTTGTCGTTCAATCATTTCAATAAGACGAGATTATTGGCATAGAGAGAAGACCTCTTAATATTTTCTAAATAATAATGTTTTTCCCGGAAGATTGTATATGTGTGTTCAATTATTTTTTTTCGATTTGGGGTTGAGCATTTTACGCTTATGCTCTGAAAAACAATTTAATTTGTATTAATTGCTCGGATTAGCATAGGCTCTAAGAGTCCCGGAATTCCCGGAGGATTTGTAACGTCTCAAGAGCGAGAATGTTAAGCCGTTGTCAGTGTGATAGATTGCGTTAATGTAGGATTGAATCCCGGAAGGAAGGAAAAGCTCCAGAGCCCATCATCCTCGCCCTCTACTAATTACTGGAGACAACCGCGATCATCGAAAATATGATTCTGCTACGGCGTAGTCTATAAAGCTACGCCGTCGTAGTAATACGCTACAGAACGGTGAACCTATCTACGTGTGTACTTATTTACGTTCCCTACGAAACACGTACATAAAGCGAGATAATCTTTCACGGACGTCAGCAAACGTCAGACGAGATTTTCCTAAAAAAGATTTAATTAGATTTCACCAAAAATGAATATCCTTTGGTGTTGTCTACTAACATTGTCAATTGCGATGAAACATTTTTTTAATACTTAATTAATTTTCTATCTATTAACGCACGCTTATATATTCACTGTTATTGTATTTGAAGTGGCAGATATCTGAACTATTCTTAGGTAATTCAGTTTACAAGTTCAAAACTACAGTATGCTTCGTGATTGAGTTAAGAAAGGCAACCAGAACCTCTCATTGATGGCCAACTTCATACATTATTAATATGTGGTTTCTTTTGCAAATTGATTGTTTAATATACTTTAAAAATAAATTTTATCTTTATTCAACACCAATAATAAAAACCAATCTCTACAACTGTATCAAATTAATTTAATCATTAATATTTTACCAATGAACTTCCAAAATTTATATCGGTTCGATTCGATCGATTCAAATTCGGTCTCACCCAATCAATCTATTATTTAGTAGGAAGCATAATATTTTGTAATTATTTTTGTTAGTGTAGATTAAATTCTTGTTATTTTTTATTAATCTTCATATCTTTAAATGGGTTTTAATTTTTTCCCATACTTTTTATTATTTTATATGAAGTATTTCTAATGTCAAATATAAATAATAATTTAATAAATAAAAAGATTTATTAAATTCTGTACACCTAAGTCCAATTCAAAGGATGTTTTGTATTACTTCAACAATTAAATAAAGAGTTGTAATACTAGCCGCCTTGTGGCCCAGTGGTTAGTGTAACGGATTCGTGAGTGAAGACTCCCGGGTTTGATTCACGGCACCGGAGTCACTTGGTAGATCTAGCTTAGCAAACTAGATCTTAAGTACTCATTGCTGTGTGGTGGCCTGGGAAACCATCTCTACTATATTCTCCCGTAAAGGCCAAGGGGGCCTGGCCAACGCCTTATAAAGGGACTCCCGCCAATAGGGAAGGCGTCACGATATATATTGTAATACTATATATTCTTTCCTTATATTTAGCTAGACGTAAAAGTCTAATATTTTAAGCATTTTTAGAAATAATCAATAAATCACTTGTTTTAGTAAAAAAAAGTCTCAATATTTTGTATTTTGTTTTTTTTTAATGTTAATTTTTATTTTTATTTTCTCATCATAAAAATTGATGGATCTAAAAATCCAAAAAAATCGATGGTATATCGAGGGTAATTCAATAATTTTTGGAATGATTTTGCTTTAATACACTAATAAAATATTAAAATGTGTAAAATCTTCGATTTGATCAACTGATTTCACAAAGATTATATGAAATAAAAATTAATTCTTGTTTTTTTCCCATATTTTAAATAATTTATTAATATTTAAAATATCTAGATTACCCTTTAGTTTTAGCTCTTGATATATTGTTTTATCAATCATTGTAATTAAATTATTTATACTATACCACCTGGGCCTTTAGGGGATAATAAAACAATGAGTCCTTCTGATCTAGTTCGCTACAAGTGACACCAATAGACACCGTTTTTGCAGGTGTCGTGGATCCAACCCGAGAGTCTCACTCATGCAATCGTCATACTAACCACTAACAATATTTTATTTTAATATTTAGAAAACACAATTAATTTATATATATATATATATATATATATATATATATATATATATATATATATTTATTTCAAATAGGTATTCATTTTATGTTAAAAACATAAATGGGTTTATTTTTTTAAATAAATTGAGCTGATCGTTTTATTAACATACTTAACCGAGTGGTAATGTTTGTGGTAATTTGTTAAAATACCTTCATCTAGTTGAACATGTTCTCAAGTTACACTAATGTGACGGTCTAACCCTTAGCCATCTAATTATAGGATACTCATCACCTCACTAAGGGTTCTCTACTAACCCTAACTATGTAGCTATTCACACACAATGTATAACCATTATATTGCTAGATTAATTACTTTACGTCGGTCGATAATTATTCTAATAAATTAAAAACATTTCAGTTCATATTACTTTCTATATAATTTACTCGCAAGTATGTTAGTACAAGCTAACTTTTATATTGGATGTTTTAGTATAAATTTGCATACGAGTGAAAGTGTAATATTATAATACTACATATTGATATTGAATTACGAAGTGAAATTTTATTTAGTAAATATATTCCTTTAAACTAAAAACAGTGGAAGAGTTAAACATTATATCAAAAACATTAACTACTCCACTCCTTGACACAAAATGTAAACTCAATATGTTTCAAAAAAGCGAAACTATAAATTACCACTAAAAATCTTCACGGGATACTTCATAAAACAAATCTTTATCATAATTTTTTAAAACACGTTTGGTTTTGTCTATTTCCACAGTTCTTTTTACTATATTTGTGTTTCGAAATATTTTTGTTTTATTCATATATAGTATTGAGTATTTTTTTATATGTATTTCTAAATTTTATTTTATTATTTATTTATATTTATTTTAGTTGTTCTACAAGTGGATTTTTTCCATTTTTCCATAAATTATGTGATGATGTTTTAAATATTTTAATAACCTATTGATTGTACTCCGTATTAAAATAATTTTGATCTTTATCCGAAAATTTTACAACCGCTGCTTTGAGAAGACCTAAATATTGTTTTTTTTTATAAATATCTTAAAATAATTATTTAATACATACATATATGTATTTGATATATTACCTCCTCTATATGTTTGTATGTTTATTTTTTATTAGTGATTTAATATCAAATTTTTTAAATTTTACAATTTCTCTGTCAAATTTGATGTGATTTGTAAAAACACATTAGCTGAAAGTGTTTTAAATTATTTTATGTTAGTATCCATTCATAAAATAATATCCGGTTAAACAAAATGTGTTCATAATGGGTATATATACGAAATTCAAACAAGAACTGAAAACAAAGATATTGCTGTAGCCTATTATGGCAGAATATATTATTTGTAAACACATTAAAGCTAATTTTGCCCTTTTGACACTGCGAAAAGATTATTAAAACAATTCAAATCACATTTGAAATAGACAAACTTGGAATTAAAGATCTATATTTATTTATTATCTGTTGGTAATCTATTACTAGTTACACGGGTCATCGATTTAATAATCGCTTTAGTATTTACCTTATAATCTAGGAAAGTCAGAGTAAACCTGGATCAAGACTATCGATGGTGATTTTATTATTATTATTTCTGATCTCCCAGTAGTAACAACTAAGCCTCGACCAAGAGGAGGAAAAAAACAGATTTTCAATTGCTTATTCAGTAAATGTATTTTTCTTTTTTAATTTTCGGATATTAACTGAGCAATCTTATAACATAATAATATTTGTAAAATTTACATTCAACTTTATAGTTTGTCCCATGAATATTATAATTGATGTATGATTTGTAATTGTATATGTATATAATAAAACAATATTATAATAGAAGTCGTTGCAGAGCTCGAATAATTGAATTGACGTATCTACCTACTCAATTATCGCCTCAGTATTTACCCGACAATCCAGGAAATCAAAGTTTACCTAGATCAAGACGATCGATTGGGGTTTTATTAATATCATATACCAATTTTATTAATATCAAATAACATTTTTTTTGTTTACTTGAGCGGGATTTAAACCCGTAGCCACAGTATTTGTAGCCACGTGCCTTATCCTCTGAGCTATTAAATTTGGCGTGCTCAACAATACGGCTTTCAAAATTCCGCAATGGAAATATAATTAACAATAGATGGATATGTCAGCTTTCATATTGTTCCTGTTTTAGTGAATCCAATTAAAGTGTTACTCTGCTGACTACAGGCTTTTCAAAACAAAATCCCCCACCCACAAAAACAACTTTGTTCGCCTGCCGAAACAAACTTTTGCCACCAATGCAAAATGTGCTATCTGCACACTTCCATCACCTAAGACACTCTCCTCTATATATAAGATTAATATGGTTAAGATGCATGGGAAATAATTATAAAAAAATATTTATTTTGCGAGAAAAACACTCTCTATGAATATATATTTTTAAATTTAACCTCAACGTTAATGTTATTTTTTATAAATACATTGTTCTACAATGTTGAGTTAGACGAGCCCCTTGATCCCGGACAGGAAATAACAAATTGACTGAAGCTAAACTCTGACCTGTCCATTCCTTATCTTTTCTACAAGCATTACACCACTAGACATCCCTTCTTTACTTTTACTTCTTGTCAGCTCAAACACGTCCAAGTTTAATGCCTAAAATAGCAAATTTTCAACGTCCTGTCAGATAGCTTACCTTATTTTTTACGAGTGTTGAATTGGATTCCATCCATGATAACAAAAATATTTTATTAATTCAAATAATTAATGTCGGTCTATTAATGCGACTATGATCTTTAACCTTGAATACATTGTGAAGTCATTTTAATATTGTGTTATTTTTTATTATTTATTTATATGCTCATTGGATCATGTGGATACATACATACAAAATAATAATTTACGCTAAAAAATGTGGTAGTTCTCATTTATGAAATGAAATAATAAATTATAAGATTGTAAAGAGAGAAATAATAAATTGTTAGTAGTGTTGAATTCTGGGTGGAATTCCATACTTTAGAGAAAATTGTTAGTTATTTATATTGTGAAATACTGTCAAATACTATGGAAATTACAACAAACAATTTTCTTTGAAAGAGAAATATTTAATAGTTGAGAGGCTGGGTGGAATAAGGGCGTATACTAAAATTGTCAGTTGAGAGATAATAGAGTTATATCTTTAATAATATGAATTGTTGTCTATTGTAACAGTTAAATGCTCATAATCATGTTTTTTTACATGGACCGATAGAGAGATTGTTTTTAAAAGTAAATTTTTGGAAAAGGGGAGTATGCCGTAATACGAACTTATTCTACTCAAACTCTCAATTATAATAAAAGCATAAATTATTTGAATGTATATTGTTTTAAATGAGTGAAAAAAATTTAGTATGAATAAAATTATGTGGTTTTTTTACGGTCATAAGAACTTTTTTTTTAATTTGATAATAATGGTAAAAAAAAATAGATACAATGATTACATTATATAAACTTGTAGATCATAATGTACTCGCAAAGCAATCGAATACACGATGATAAAACTTGTATCTGCACAGAAACAGTTTTCTTCTCTTCCAAATGAGTTTTACAAACTTTTGCCACACATATGATCGATTATTTCCCATATTTCTATATCAACACTATCATATAATATGTAGTTTCAATTACACATTTGTTTTATAATATTTATTTATTTAATATTCAACAAGGTAATGTGGGGCTTGATTCTTTTGAAAAAAAATCTCTGTGTGTTTTTTTTCTCGGTTCACTTTAAATAGGCTGTTGTTATCAGATATGACGTCATCAGTGAAGCCTTTACGGCATTTTTATCAAGATGTGTATTTATAAAGAAGGGGTGAAAATGTCTTATTTCACCTTTAGATAAAAACAAACACTGACCGCTATATTTAAAATAAAAAACAGCCGCTTTCATCGTTATAAATAGTTAGTTGAAATTCATTACTTTGACGTGTTTGTGCGGCTATAAAAAAATAAAATCACGCCTTTTAATTTGTCTGGTATCAACAAAATCAGTTTCCGCACTACTAAGCCTCAAAAAGCTTTTTGGTAGAATTGCATCCGACAAATAAATAATGAATATATGAAAAATAAAACTGAAATCCTTCCCGAGAATGTGTTTGATCAAATATTCACACATAAGCCATTCCCTCATTTTGCTTTTAAAATAAAGTATTAAACAACACTAATTAATACTTATTTATTCTTCATATATGATCTTTAGATTTTAAGATATGCAAAAGATCACTTATTCAATCAACGATGAATTTATTAAAAAAATAACTAGATTACTGACTATTAAAGTAATAAAAACGATATGTTGTTGTTTATGTGACGTTTAGATCAGTTTCGGTTTAATTATTGTGTTATATAAACGCTTCAATTTTATTGATGGAAAACGATCAGAAATAGTGTAAATATTTATTGAAAATAAAATTGCGACGTCTACACGACACATTGCTTTAATCGAAACTGATCTAAACGTCACATAACCAAGATGGCACGCAATCAAAATGATAGCAGGATTTTTGGCCCACCCGTTATTATGCAAACAATTTCAACAACATATCGTTTTTGTTACTTTAATAGTCAGTAATTGAGTAATTTTTCCATATAAAAAATCCCGCTACTATTGTGATTGCACGATATCTTGGTTATGTGATGTTTAGATCAGTTTCTGTTTAAGCATTGTGTTGTAAATAGCTGCCACAATAACGAAACACAAACAGTGATATATTTTTTTATTAGACCAACGCGTTATGTTACATATCTTAAACATTTATTATATCAGTGTATCAACTCCAAAAAGATGATTTAATAAATACTACATAATTTTACACTTAGTGTAGTGACCTGTGGATTTGAATCATATTTAAGAGATCAAAATTAAATATAGATTTATCTATAAATGAAGTATGATGGGAGGACTAAATGAGGAAGTAACTGGATAAGGTATTTGTAGTAATAGTGATAGTAGGCTTGGCCCCAATCACGTCATTAAGGGGTCTTGGGTCGAATGCAATAGAGGCTCTATCTTACATCTGACTCAAATTGGCTGGAAAACTGTGATAAGCCAGCTTCTTCTGTGGATACAACTTCCTGTGAAAGAAGCTCCCTATTTACACCAACTTGTGCACACTGCTTTCTTCCTGTATAGCGGAAACGCCATATCATCCACCTAATCACATACACCGCCAGTACAAAGTCATCAAAAACCGCTTATTAATTGAAATATGTACATAAACAGTCAATTTGCAATAACATCTCTCAATATATCCAGTACATGATACAGTATGAATACACATCCGTGTTCTTCAAAGAGGAATAATAAACGTATTAAAATGGTGGACAAGGAGATCGTAGTACTCCTTGTAAAATATATAGAGTAGTGAAATAGTAAAACATAAAAGTGTTGTTTGATGGTTGGTCCAGGTACATTGTAGCATCCTCTATGCACCCACTCAAACAATAGTGACAATGTCGTGCTACGCCGTAGTCTCGTAGTAAACCATACGAATATCGCGCAATGCCCTAATTTACTCGAACTATTCGGGTCAACCTACTACTGCTTTGATATAGAACAACTGATAAAAACACATAGTTGTGTTTAATAAAAAAAATGAGAGCAAAAGTTGAGTCTTGAAAAAATAATTAAATAAAATAACAATCATGCATTGAAGTTAAAATGCATGTATTTTATTTCTAAATTAAGTGTTTAATGTACATTTTTAATAGTTATCCATTTTCAATTTTCTGATGCATGTATTTTATTTCTAAATCATAAGTGTTTAATGTACATTTTTAATAGTTATCCATTTTCAATTTTCTGATCGTGCTGTTGAAAAATGCTTCAATGTTTTTCCTATTCGATCTGGGATTTTTTATAGTCTTCATGAGAAAAAGTCCTTATCTAACTTTAATATATATATTAAGTATATATATATATATATATATATATATATATATATATATATATATATATATATATATATATATATATAAATGTATATACCATTTAGAAGATAATACACCCATGTATAACCTTTCTTTAAATATCATCGAAAGATGTACATACATAAATCACTAAACTAATTATCGCATAACTAGGGATTGAATTTGTGAAACACGGTATTTTCAACCCGTAATTGAATTTGTGTCGGAGTAATATTCCGTTGTTTGCTTGGTCTATAATCGAAATATGTAAGACACGAATAGAGTTAGTATTGGTTACAAAGTGTTAGCACGCCGACATCGTAGCCGTAGCACCTCTACGCCGTAGACAATTACAACATTGTAGGAACAGGAATAAGCCCTCGCTGATCAGACGTACTATACCAGAATTACAGACGTCGTAAACCTTTCCCCACTTCATATTGTTATTTATTACACACCCATAAGAAATTAATTGCTCTCACACCGTACGTACCCGGAATATTCATCTACAAACCAGTCAACACATGATTTTGATGCCAAGCCCTTATATTATATAATATACGAAAACCATATAAATATGGATAAATACTCAAATTATAATGTGTCTCAATTTAAATTTTTTTAAAACTTCCAACGTATTGTAAGACGATTGTTTTATTTTATAATAATCTTTAACCACTGTACTGGATCTTACCTCATCTCATAGTTGAAAGGCGATCTTGCTCCGTTCGAAGTCAATCTGTTACGTGATCTACAGTAGGTATTCCAATGAAATATCCACTTGGAATGAGAACTTTCAGGAATTCATTCTATTGCAAATAACCTTATGCAACTACACTATTTCAGGCTATTAACAGTGCATTATTTTAGACTCTTTCCATACTGATTTAAGGCAAGAATGCATTCGAGGTACTCCAGAAGATATTCGCAGAAGAATGTGAGCTTTTACAATACTAAACACAATTTTATCATGGAATGTATAAAGGAAGAATTTAAAAAATGTATATAATACCTTTTCATTGGGTACATTTATAATATTAATTTAAGAATAAGATAATATACACATCTTGCAGGAATTTTAATTTATAGAATATAAATGAAAATTTTAATATTTGTATAACTATTAATTTAGGTTGCAATATGTACTTTCAAAACTGATTTTCTTCCACTATTTTATAAGCTATTTATATGTATATTTGTATGTAAAGCATATTAGGATTCGTTACATTTTTATATAAATAATTTATATGGTCATAACCCTTATAATTATTTACTTAGGGTTACAAATACTGTATTGAATTTTAAATTGCTTGTTTCTGGTTTTCACGACATTTATATCTAAGCAATAAAACGGTAAAAAATCAATTGTAACTGTCCAATCTTATTCAAATATAATCGCTCGTATGCTCATTAGTCAACTTTGTAGTACTTGTTTAGTAGGTGAGTGTTTTTATTTATTTTCTCCTTGAACTTATTTATCGGAAAAAGCTTATCGATTTGTTTTTGGAGCCGTCTTAAATTTACCTGGAAACGTAATTTGGAAACACATAAATCAATTCGTTGTCCGCCTTGTTCGCCCCCTCGAGCTATTCTAAAAACCTGAACCTGGAAGGCAGGCGGGTATCAAACTTCGATACTTGTGTTGTTTTAATACTACTTATAAAGGTCTTTATAGAACGGTGAAACGACTACATAAAAAACGTCTACCAAAAGGATCAAGAACGTTACTTTTCTCCGTATTCAAGCGAACATGGGACAATTTGCCTCAAATCGTACTTCCACGCCACGCGTAATTTCTTTACAAACGATTTCCAACAAAACGGAACACGCTGATTTTCTTATATAATATGATTCGGTAATATATTAAGAAAACGGTTATATGAGCAACACGTTTGTGTTACCATAAAATAAACTCTGAATAAATCTAGTTATCAAAACCAGCAACTTTATTTAAGCATTTTTTACTATTTACTATATCTACATATTTTTTTTTAAATATACGTGTTCTGTAATACAATATATATAATAGCCTAAGATTTGTGGTGTGTAGTGTGTAATCTTTCATATATGACTGAAATGTATTGGAAAATATATACTTTTTAATTTATCTATAATTTAATTATCTGTGATTCACACACATCTTTGAACATCTTCAATTAAAATAACCTAGTAAATATATATTATACTGACGTAGAATATTAGCAAATATTTCTTTATGTATAGGGAGAAGTTTTGTAATTGACGTTATGTTTGAATTATATATATATATATATATATATATATATATATATATATATATATATATATATATATATATATATATATATATATATATATATATATATATATATATATATACATATATACATATATATGTATGATAAAAATGCTTATTGTTTATGAGAGAAATTATTTGTTAACACTATATTTTAAACAATTTCTTTCCTATGAAACCCCATTCTTGTAGTTTTATTTTTTGTACTAGTCTCTGAGTATAAAGACAAAATAAAAAAAATACATGTTTAATTTCTATTAATAAATAAATAAAATAGTGCTACCTACAGTAAGCACATTGTATGTCTCGAGTTTAGTGTTAAGCTTGTTAGTTTCACTAACTAATCCACCTTTAAGACTCTTACAAGATTTACATTTTGCTTTCACATTGATGGGCGAATTTCAGAATGGAAATTTCACACTCTAAAAATAATAATAAAGGCTCACTGAGTCTGTACATATATTTGGTGGAATCAAGCATGCAGATGTATGTAATAATAGAATGGTAACACAGTTAAGGCTTCTATGGTGTAGGATCTAAAAACTTTGACACTTGGAGAGGGGTAAAAGGTTTGCTTGGAAAGTTTGAATAACTGTGGATGGATATCAAGCGTGTTGAAATGGCGTCGACCTTATCTGATACAATGTCTGTTAGCGAGGTTAACTCACTATCCGAACCTTTAGTAGCCCCTTAAGACACTAAACTGTCACCCTGAAAAATGTACTATTACATACATTGTATTATAGCTTTAATTAATTTCACCCCTTTATACAATACAACCCTTTGTTCTCAAGAATTTCAACAAATCCGAAAACCATTCGAGAATAAGGCATACAATGGAAATCTTTATAATTAAAAAAAAATGATGCATAGTATAGATATGAAATAATGAGTATTATAATCCCTATTATTTATAGTGTCTATTTATTTCAATTTTACTATTCTGTCTTACAATCCATATAATTGAGGACGACCTTTTACCCGATTTTAATATATACCTATTTTTTTCATCATGCTTTAGTACTACTGGAGGAATCCCAAATCGCAGTCATGATAATGCAATACTAGTCAATTGGAACATAAAACAAAAAAAAATTGTTTCATATAAATAAAAAAAATAAAATTAATAAATACCACGATGGTTTAAACTTTATACAGAAATACAAATGTGCAAGCTTTCCACGAATAGGAGGGGAAAATCTGTTCTCTTGATGTAATATTTCAGAATTTTATTAAGAATCAGACGAGACAGCAGGTATTTTTCAATTGGATTTAAAAAAACAAATAATAATTAAAATCCAAAATGTATGTTACTTAAAAATCACAGGTGATAAGACCGAGAATCATTTACTCAATAATCAGCTTATATTTTAATAATTCTTGGCTTGAGACAAAGACGAATGTGTCATCAATAGTGTCGTGTGACAATGGGCTCGTACTGTTTATCTGTCACTTGTCGATATTTCTAAAAACATTACACCGTATTTTACTTAATATGGTAAAGTGCCTCATTAAAAGTTACTAAAAGGACAAATCTTCAAAAGTCACAATGTAAACAATTTACCATAGATATAAACATAAGATATCGCACGAGTGGCTAAATGCGTGTTTAGTTCAAGTGGATCAAGTGGTCAAAAACATCAGTTACTTGGCAAACATTATACTGTAAACATCTCTCTTCATATCTTCAGTTATATTTCACAGTAAAATGGGTAAATCCATTGTTACTACATGTCATATGGACTCAAACATACACTCAAATACATCTAGGCTCAGTTTTTACCAAACATTACTTCTTTAAGATGTTTAAAATATTATTGCGTTTTAATCGCCAAGGTATTGTCACAACCACTCTCAGGAGACTCTGAGGGAGACACACTTATGCCTTTATCGAATAGGAGAGAAGGGTGCAACGATACATGGGCTACACGAAATTGCACGAATTTTTATATGCAATGCGATATCTAATGTTTATATATATGACAATTAACGTGATCGTTTCGAGTGTTTTCGTAAGAAAAATCTTGTTGCTTTCGAGTGTTGGATTTTAGGGACTACAATGTTGCAAGTGGATATAGCCCGCGTATATGTATAATATGCGCATGTAGTAGTGCCGGCCAGGTTCCAATGCACGAAAACAATTTTCAACAAAGTTCATTGGATTTATTATTTATGAACCATAGAAAACAAAAATTTCCAGCTCGTATTATATAATTTTATTCCTTTTTCCTGGTCTTAACCCATTTATCCATCAATCTTAAATATATCGTTCTTATTTATTTAATGACCATTAAACTGAAGCTTTTTTATACAGCCGTATAACTGTGGTATATTTAGTACGGTCCCTGTTAAAAAAGCGGTTTGGTCGATTTTCCGTTCTCGTTTTTATCTTTCGTTTGACATCTACGAATGTTCCATAAACAACTTGATACTTTAAGTTTTGGACTCTCCATAAAAGTTTCCACCGTATACTTCCACTTCTGTTATTTCTTCATCTACCAACCACATCAAGTAACACAATTATATATATGCAAGTACTACTTGTAATAATTATATAAAATATCACGGTGGCTTTTTAAGAAGAGCAAATAGTGTGGGCGTGCAAATATCGCCGCTTGGAAGAGATACAATATTTGTACGACGATATTTAGACATAACCTTCCTAATAATTTACACGCGATCCAATTCTCATTCTCCGAAAATATCGATCGAGAAAAATATGATAGTAAAACTAATTGAATAGTTATTTCATTTCAATGGGAAGTTTTCAAAGACTTTGGTCTCCTTCGTTTGTATAACACCATTACGAATTCAACTAGCAGATTATTTTACCAGTATTTTAGCGATAAACATCTCAGCTGAATGAAATTTACCGTCTCTGTGAATTATCAAAAGTTTCATACTAACAACGTGATAAAATTCAAACCGAAATAAAGCTATAAGCTTATTTTGGTGATGAAAATCAAATATACAGGGTGAATTGAATTAATTTTTATATATTTGGAATATTTGGATTTTGGTGGGGGCCCAAAATCGTAATATTCCAAAAGTACTATTGATATTATTATTTAATAATTAAAAATATTTATTCACTTACTCTTTTGATACTCTATCACTCCCTACAATATTCTCAGTTAATTCAATTCCACCCTGTATATTATTTAAAGGCAGTGTTTTCAATTCAGACAATGGAAATGCCAAATATGAACATCGTCGATGTTAACCCAAAATTCACAATTTTTTTAAACAATCATAACACTAGATTTTAGATAAATAATCTAGGCCTTCATAAAGTAAGATAAAAAATATATTCGATTACTGTATATAAAACATAAAAAACACCAGCGTGATAGCTCAGGGGATAAGACGCGTGACTACTAATACTGTGGTCATAGGTTCGAATCCCACTCAAGTCAAGAATTTTTAAAATTGATTTGATCGGTTATTACGACTGGGAGATCGGGAATAATATTAATAAAATCCCGATCGATCGTCTTGATCCAGGTTTACTCTGATTTCCTGGATTGTAAGGTAAATACTGAGGCGATTATTAAGTCGGGCAGAGCCGCTCTGTCGGTGACCTGTGTAACTAGTAATAGTTAAGATCACCGACAGACAATTAACACGTTGTTGTGTATAAATACCTCCTCAAAGAAAGCTCCATCAGAGATGTAGGTTCTCTGGTATTCCAGAAGACTGTGTTCTCTTAATAATAATAAAAAAAAAAATAAAAAAAAATATTTCTTCGTATAATAATCTAATTTTCATTCGCGGTAAATATGAAAACGTTTCTCGGCAATCCGCTCGCTACTTTTCAGAAAAACAATTCTCCATAAAAATAAATCATTCAGAATATTTGGAATTAAATGGTGAAATCTTTTTTGAAATGCTCAATTGTTGCTATTCTCAAAGGTATTGTGTTTCACGACACCGTAAATCATATAATTTCTCGCCGAATGTTTCGTGGAAAAAAATATCAATAAAACTTAAAGGCGGCCCTCAAACACAGATGGTGTAGCTGAGAAAAGCCGTAAATAAAGCAAACATTCAACCAAATCGACAATAACTGAATGATTTGCGATTTTCAATTAATTATTTAAATCGTAGAAGTTTATAATAAAAAAGTGTGCACGCGACAGTATATGAAAACAAACAGATTTCTTAAGAATCTCGCTTACAGCCTCTTAATGTATTTAAGTGTCTATAAATTACTTATTTTGTTCCGAAGAACATTGAAATGCCGAGCGGTACTTTCAGAAGTGGCTCGTCAAGAATTTTTCAAGAGCAATAAAAAAATAAAAATTATCAAAACGGCTGGCGAAAGAATAAATGTATTCTAAATATCTAGCAAATAAATCCTGTTTCTTCCGCAAAAAAAATAACAACAAGGAGAACAAATCACGCCGACGGACGCCACTAAATTTTTCCAATTTCGACATTTGAACGTTTTACAGTTGTGCCTTTTGAAATTTATTTCCTTTTTGAAGGCGTTTCAGTACAACCCATACTAATATTGTTTTGTATGCTCGACTTGAATTATTATTGCCACAAATCTACTTAAAAAGTATGAGATTTCACAGTGGATAAATCATGGCTAAACTTCACATTGTATGAGTAGTTTGAAACTTTAAAATTGCATGAAATTATACAATCATATATCAATATATTATTTACAAAGTGTAGTTTAATTTTATATGTTAACAAAAAATATATAATAAGATAATCAATGGTAAATCCATTATTATTACTTTTATATGAATTATAATACACATATTTTGCTTTTTTTTAAACATCATAATATATCACACATTATCTTCAAGCCAACAAATAACGTATTAAATTTGTGCTCTTGACCATTGATTTGTTTTATATATAAACAAAGTAACAATGTAAGAAAAAAATACAGTATAACAGTATAAATATTTTACAACAAAACATGCCTCAAAGAAATATTTAAAAAAACAGATTACATAGAATAAACAGAATATATCGAATAAAATCAAAAAGGCATCATTTAATTATTTATTTCCTAAAACGCAAATATTCAAGTAGACTTTTACTAATTATAATAAAAATGTACACAAAATACAGTCTACTTAAAATTTAATACAATTGTTAAATTTGCGCATACATTATTTATTTTAATTGATGCCTCCATACAAATTCGCTCCTACAGAAGCCCTTTAGGTTGCAGAATTGGTGGAAAAGAGATCATACAATCTGTTCAAAGGAGAATGGCAGAAATAATTTAAAAAATATAATAATATAACGAATAAGAGTACTTTCTCTCAAATAAGCATTGCATAAAATAAACGGTGGCTATAAAATTTGTACAAAATATTGTTAGAAACAGCATAGAAGTATTTTTTAAAGTTACTTCGCTATTAGCAAAAATGATATTGACTGTGACTCTTTTTTTATATTCAAAGCATTATAATATTTCTGCAAATCGACTTCTTGGATTGAAAAAAAACCCTCGTCAAAATAACCCATTGTTTTGAAAGGCTACCTGTTTCAGATGTATAACATTAAACTCCTCCCTTATTGATGACTTTATACTGTGTACTACCCCCTATCAATTCTGTAAGGGAAACAAAGAAAAGCCGACGTCCTTTTCACGTGTCCATAATAATAGCTATCAATGGGGTTATTTTATGTAAGTAAGTTGGAACGGTCCGGTATCAGCGGGGTCATCTGTCTCGATTAGTACTACTGAACCGGAACATTATGGTCCGGAACACTATACGACCTTAATGCTTGCATGATTAGTGGCTTCTCAGCTACTTTACCAATGGTATGACAATATGGATAAAACTTATCTATACTTCTTTTGAAAAAAACTACCCACCCACCACATTAATGTAACACAAATATCATCCTGTTTTTATGTCATTTTCCAGTATATTTTATTCATTTCTTAGTCACTGTGGTAAATTTTAATTTCCTAGTTCATATGAAGCGTAATATCTCAGGTGATAAATACTATACATGGGTTTAAATCTTGTAAAAAGCTCGTCGTGACGGGAATATTCCGAGATTATGTGAAATTTTCTCCTTTTTTAATAAAAGCAATATCGTATATTAGCAGCGTAATAGCTCAGGGAATAAGACACGTGGTCGTGGGTTCAAATCCTGCTCAATTCATTTTTTTATAAATTAATGACCCTACAATTATTTCATGATATTCAGATGATTCATTACAAGCGTTTACTATTAATCAAATATTGAGGTAAGGCATCCCAAAATTATATCACATTATGGTTTACCACTAACAGCCAAATAAAATTATAAACAATTCAATATTTATCCGAAATACCGGTGATAATAAGTTACATGACACACAAACTATTATTTGTTTATTAATAGTGATGGGTAAAAAAAATATATTATTTTTGTGATTAACTCATGGGATAAACAAATATTGTGGTAATGGGTTAAAATCCCGCGCGAGTAAAAAAAAAAATTTGGTTGGTTATTACAAATAATATTAATAAAATCGTGATTGATTGTCTTGATCCAGGTTTACTCTGATTTCCTGTATTGTAAAGTAAATACTGATTATTAATTCGGTGACTTGTTTAACTAGTAATAGTGAAAATCACCGACAGACAATAAATTAACACGTGTCTAAAATACAAAAAAAATGTAAGAAAATTTCAAAAAAAAGCTCTTCGGTGTGTATATAAATAAAAATAATTAATTGATTTCAATATACAATAGACAATTGGGAGGAATTATATTCTCCTTTGAATACGCTACAACGATGTTTTGTCTCTAAAAAGAACCTCTTCGGGGCGTAAATAAATAAATATTATTTAGTTCGCCATTCATTTCTACATATTTATTATGAACGAACTCATTCGACTAAGCGTCATTCACTTGAATTGTGCCTTTCCTTAGTCTTTTTTTTACCTCGTACTCTTTCGGTCTGGCTTATTCTTTAGTGAAGTATTTAATTTAGAGTTGATAATTATAATTATTATTAAAAGTGGGGCAATAATGGCGAGGCGGGTGCGTAATGGACGGCCCCTTGTATTTTGATTTGATGGCCACTCGAGGCGTTAAAGAGGCCCCGAAAGTGGAACGACGAAGTACCATCCCCTTCCAACCCTTAAAATATGAAATATGATACTAAGGGAGAACTCTCATATACAAAGCACATATTATTTCAACGATGTGTGGGTATGTTTCTCCTCTAACACATATAATTTGGAGCAAATCCTTGTGTGTGTTCAACCATACTAATAACTAGATCGGATATTCCTTAATCGGATATAATATACATTAAGCAGTCATTTAAATCACTATCTGAAATTCATTGCTGGGGTATTTTGAAATGTAAACAATTATGATATTGGGGTACCTGTATTTATATTCGATGGAAAAATTGCAAAATACTACAATCATAGATATAAACATAAGATATCTAAAGGCTAAATGCGTGTTTAGTTCAAGTGGATCAAGTGGCCAAAAACATGAGTTACCTGGCAAACATTATACTGTAAACATCTCTCTTCATATCTTCAGTTATATTTCACAGTAAAATGGATAAATGCATTGTTACTACATGTCATATGGACTCAAACATACACTCAAATACATCTAGGCTCACTTTTTACCAAAGATTACTTCTTTAAGATGTTTAAAATATTATTGCATTTTAATCGCCAAAGTATTTTCACTACCACTCTCAGGCGTCACTAGAAATGTGAAGTGAGGGAGACACACTTATGCCTTTATCGAATAGGAGAGAAGAGTGCAACAATACACGGGCTACACGAAATTACACGAATTACTTATATGCAATGCGATATCTAATGTTTATATCTATGACTGCAATTTATAATATATTCAGAAAAAGGGTCCAAAGATTTATTTTTTCCGATTTATATACAATATTCATTTGAAGTTATATTTTTATTTAAGGGGATAAGATTATTACGACTGGGAGACCGGGAATATTATTAATAAAATCACGATAGATCGTCTTGATCCAGGTTTACTCTGATTTCCTGTAGTGTAAGGTAAATACTAATAATACTTAAGATCACCGACAAACAATCAACGCGTTGTTGTATTTATAAATTTATAAAAATATTCTCGAAAACCCCCGGGACATATAATTGAATCAATAAGTAAATGATTTTATGAACGCTGTTGATTTTTTAATATTACTATCACCAATTATTTATTTTTAATTATTCGTATTTAAAAAAAATATGGTTTGGAATAATAAAATGAAGATTTTATAATCAGCTTTAATAAAAATCCATAAATTACAAAGAAAAACAATTCAAAGAGAAACAATTCCATCAATACATCATACAAAACATTATTCATTCATAAGTAACATCATAATGTCAACAATATATTATTTATATACATCGAATATTATTTTTTTTTAGAAAAAATTAATTTGTTTTACAAAAGTTCTGGTCACATAGACTTAATGTTTTGAATATTAAATAGGACTTGAAAAATGCGTTATCATTTTATGGCACAATCAAAAGTGAAAGCTATTTCGAATTAATGGCTTCTTTAAATCGAATTAATATTTTGTAAATTTCATTCACACACAAAAAGTCTATGTGAAACAATTTATTGAAAAAATAAAACACAATGATCCGCATTTTAAAAAAATGTAATTAATAAATATTCGTATACAAGATTTTTCTTAGATGAATTTAAGCTATTTAGTAATCATATAGATTTGTAATTCTCTTAAATTCGGCTTGTAATCCTAAACAGTAGATACGTTTATGTACAGAATAAATTTCAACAGTCTTGGATAGATATTTCATATTATCATAATATATTTAACTAAAACACTTTTTTTTTCAACACTTAAAATGTATATATTATATTTTGGCACGAATTCGATCGAAATCATTGAAAGGTCAAGCTAGGCCGTTACTTTTTAGCTAAATATCATAGAATAATCACTCGATATGGATAAATTGACTTTGATTACACAATCTTTATATTTCGCATCACAAATTTCCCATACACAGAACACACAAGGCGGTTAATATAATCAGTTTAACTTCCATCACGCGAATTTCAATAGCACTATCCGTTGAAGAATCTAGATTTTCTTTGGTAACATGTTCGTGACACCTTCCTATATCTTCGACGTTGGCTTCCGACAATGCATTGCCGTGAACTTCTAAAGGTGAAATGCAATAATTGGTACTTAAGAAATCACCTGAAGATGAATTCCCCAAAGGCCCATCTATCAGGGAATGAATGCGGCAATCGCAGGGGAAATGGTTTCCTCTAACGCTTAGAATTTCCACTCCTTCTACAATTATTGCTCCGGGTGCTGGGATTTCAAGAAGATGGTTTCCGTGAATTCGAAAAACCCTAACACTGTTATTGTACCCTATATTTAGCTCTTGTATCGCATCTATCTTGTTGTTCATGATATTCAAATTGTCCACATATGATAACCCTTCAAACGCCGACACCCTGATGATGCCCAAATCAGATTCTTGAAGAGATAAGGTATGGACATGGGTCATTCCTCTAAATGTGTATGGTCTTAAAGACGGTAGATCCATGAATGCGAGTTTCAATAATCCTACCATGTCTAATCCTGAAAATGCGTCCGGTTCTATAGATCTAATTCCAGAAGGTAGGACTATATGCTCCACGTTGGTCAAGCCGGAGAAGGCGTTTATCATGATTCTTTGTATGGGGTTATTGTTCAGATTTATTGATTTTAAATAATTGGTTCCGGCGAAGGCATAGCCTTCGATCTGTGTTATCCTGTTGTGTCCCAAATATATAGCGGATAAATTCTGGAGACCAGCAAATGCAAATTGGTTTACCGTCGCCAAGGGAGTATGCTGGATGGACAATTCTTTCAGTCTTGGAAGACCTCTAAATGCGAATGGTTTTATCGCAGTGATGTTGTTCCCATCAAGAGATATCTTTCTTAATGATTTGAGACCATTGAAAGCATCACTTCTGATGGTTTGGAAGTTGTTCCTTGTCAAGGAAAGGTGTTCCACAGTAACGGGCAAAGATCTCAGGGGGATTTCTATAAGGCCTCCAGTATTACATAGAACCTGTTGATAATGGAAAAGAAACAAACGTTAGTTAATATTGAAAAAAATGTCGTGATTATACAATATTATACAAATAATTTGTAGCATGCAAACAAACTTACAAGACCAATGTATGAAAATTCGAAACACTCTTAATGTTGAGTTAATACTCGCGTTTATTATTAATACCCCATTTCGTATTTTAATAGTTTATGAAAATTGCCTTCAAACAATTATTTTATTACCTACGCCTATATGTTTATTTTTTTTTAGATAATAAAGTTTTAGCCTGGTAACATTATAAAAGAATCCAATACTTTACGATGATTTAAAAAGATTTCAAACACTTGTCAATTAAATATTAAAATAATTAATAACAAAAATACTAGGTGAACGATGTTAGGGAATCGCAAAAAAGAAATGTAGAAAAAAATCGTGGGTTGAGAATCGACTTTGGGCCGCCATCTTGGAATCAGCTGTATCTGTCAAATATGCTGTAGTGAATGTCGCGTTGCCGCGTGTCTGTTGTGTCTGTGAAATACGTGATTAATTAAGAACTAATTATTTTTAATATTTAATATATTTTTTCACCTATTTAATAACACCCCTTAAATATTCTCAATTAGTTCAATTTTAGCCTGTTAAATGAAATCAAAGAATAAGAATCAAATGGCTTTTATAAATATTAAAAAAAGAATTTAAATTGCATATGAATCTAATTATTAATTATTTCTAATATACTTAACCTATTTTTTAATATTAGCAAAAAAATCAAAGCATTTATGTATTTTATGTTAAATTGTTATTCCTTTTATTTTTGAGTAGTTTCATTATTCTTTTAATAAAATATTTTGTACCATTAGAATGAATATAATTTATTGGATTGTACACAAAATTCCAATAATACAAAAAACTAACAAAGTTTCATAAAAGCCTACACAAATAATTGTTTGTTCCATTTAATAGAACCATGCCGAAGGAAACAATAGCGACCTGAAAAGAAACAGCAATCAAAAGTATGTGGATCAGAAAGTGGGTGGTGATAAAAAAAAAGAATCAAACAAACCACAACGAGTGGCCAATTTTCAGGCAGGGCTCATTCTAGGCGCAAATGACTCTATTTAAGTTTTTTAATTTATTCGACGAATGGAGGGTGCAAAACGGCTTGGCTGCCACCCCCAATAGCCTCAAACCATATCCAAATTGTTTTCGTGGGGTGAATTAACAACCATAAAAGTTATTGTCTGGTGATATACTGCATACAAACACGCCAATGCGTATAGACTCAAAAGTGAACACACCCAATAAATACAAAAATAATATTTAAGATAAGCAGTAATCAAACATTTTCTAATAAAAAAAATATTTTCCATACCTTAAAAAATTATTATAAAATAATTTACCTAAAATATATACGTGAAATATATTTTTTGTGATATTAATGACATAAAAACAATTCGTGTAATATTCTCCAATAAGAAAAAAGAACAAGTCTATGTATTACATATAATATTTATACATTAAATGAGTTAAATATTGTTAATTCAGTAATTATATTGAAAAATATGCAAGCTCAAGAGTTTCCTTTCTCTGGTTTTTCATACTTATTTAAAAAGGAACATAACTGTGCGTACTTTAGAATAAAACATGATTGAGTTTTAAATTATTATTTAATTGTTTTATTGTCTATTTATTTAGTGTATGCATAAATCGATAAAATATAAATATCCATTGGTTACAATCAGAAGCTATATTTTCATAATAGCACTAACTAATGGTAATTTTAATAAAAAAAATCTTCATAAAAAAAGCTCATTTTTATTCAAAGCAATATAAACCCAAGATAAGATTATACAAATAATATATTACCTATAATTTAATTGCTTTGTGAATATTAAACAGACTCGATATTTTAGTGTCTGTTGGTGAAAAACCATTTTTCACATGCGATAGTAAGAGAGATTAGAACATTGTTTCTACGTTGATTGTATACAAATTAACAAGACCAAAAAAAAGCAAAATTAATATTGAATTTTATAAATATTTATATAAGAGCTCATGATACACTCATTGAATTTTTCATGTGACGAAATTCTTCTTTGAGTATGATTTATAACAACATGATGTTCCTGTGCGGTCTTTTCCTTTGCCTCGACTTTCAACCCGCCCCTTTTACTGAGAGCTTTCCTCTTCTAGTTAAGAAGAAGTTCTGGATAGAAAAAGAAGAAGCATGGGAAAGGTGCTGCGACATTGTTAAATCAAATTTAAGCCTTTTTCACATAGACACATACGTTCACTGACTTAAAAATACAGACTCGATATTTTTATTCAGTTGATGCAAACATCCAAATAAAAACGCATTTGAAAGTTCATATGAGATTTTTTATTTTCATAACACAAAGGACATACCACTGGGATTATTTTAAATATCTGTCAAAGCAAAATGCTTTTTATAGGGGCTGGTTAAAATTTAAAATCATATCATTTTTCACACACACCTGGATGATATATTAAATATCTATATTTAAAAAAAACATTATAAATAATACAATTTTGTATATGAATTAATATTCTACCTTTATTTGATTTATTGACTATTAAGTGCTGTTTTTTTGTGAGTGAATTAAATAATTTTACCACCAAAACAATTATTGTTTAAACACTGAATTGAATGAACTGTGTTAAATTGAAATAATTCTGACAAATAAAATTAACTCAATGTACTACACATCGGATTTAAATTACGAAATAATAATAGTTAATGCATATAATTTATTTATTTGTTTAATTTCCGTGAGGTCTTTTATATATAATACGTAAAATATTAGAATACAAAGTAATAGTGAAAGAAAATTTAAATAATTATAAATTTGTACATTATAATATGTGAGTATTAAAAATCATGCTTATTTGTTACAATTTAAATAAACATTGACAAATATCCATTATAAATACCTGTGATTGGGACAAGCAAATGCACTCGGATGGGCAAACATTAGGTAGAGGTGAAAAGTAGTTGTCACTGAGTGTCACCGATACTAGACAAAGCCCCATTAGAAGAAGCCACATTGCGTGCAGTTTCCACACTGAAAATGACAATACAACTTATAATCAAATCATATATATTATGCAAAACCTTAAAAATAAATTACTGAACTATTTTTTCAGGCTTTAAATTGAAGGATTCATTATTCTGTTTGTAATTGAATGGTTATTTTATCAGTTCAAAATATATAGCTATTATCTTTATAGGTAATGTATGTAATATTCTGCATATTTGTAAATGAAGTATATATAATAAAAATGAAATGTTTCGTATTCGAACCGCAAAACGATTATTTCAAGCGGAAGAAAACGACGAAATCAATCGTCGCGAATCCTTCTTGTGGAAATTTTCCTAAGCAAACAAGTTCGTTAGAGAACCTATATATAAAAGAATGTGCGATGCAAACGGAAAGACTACGATAAATGTAAAGCCTGCTGCGACAAGTATGGCGTAGAGGTTGCTACGACACTACATTCCGTATGTAGAATCTTCGATCGTACAAACTGTTGACTGAAGCTTGCTTGATCGATCCAAACATAAGGTTCAAAAGGAAAAGGTACACATTCACAACAGGCTTTATCTCAATTGTCTTCAAGACTTGAATTAATCGATAACGATCTTGTCCATTGTCTAAAGGAATTGAGAATCAATCGAGTACTTGAACTTCGCAACGTTTGATTTTCAAATTATAAATATAATCTGATAATTGATGTCATGTCACAGCGATATCGGACATCTATAATTTTTTATTCATCTTATGATAGCCAAAAAAAATACTCTTTTATAAAATATATATTTATCTGTCTAACCGATCGGATGTCCCACATGTCAGAAAGTTCCCTGGGGCAAATCCTTTTCATGTTTTTTTTTCAATATTATCACAAATACCACATTTACCGAGATTATAAAGCATAATAAAATAATAATTACCTACTCATTCAAATTACAACCCTTACATAGACATTTATATATTTTTTTCACCTTCATCATTACGAAAAAAATGTAGGATGTTCAATTTACTAGCCGGAATTGGTTTTTTTTTTATTTGTACCAGGAAAACCAGCTCGAGGCCAAATGGCAGAATTAATGGGATGATCTTATTTTGAAAGACATGCGGATTCTTTGTGCAATGAAAAAAAACTACGTGAAAAATATTTTTAAGGAAATAATGCTCTCAGTTGCAACGATGAGCTAATTAGTTAGAATCATGAAAACCCTGAAAGTATACAAATTATTTATTATTGTTTCAATTTTTATTAAATCAATTCGATAATATTTTTCTTCTTTATTAGCAGACATTTTCAGACAATTGGTTTTTTTTTCTTCATAAAAATAATGAGTTAACGTGAAACTCTTTCATTTAAAAAATGTCTCATAAACTAAAGCTTTTTCAATCGATATTTTATTATACTAATCACAAATATTTCTTTATGCTAAAAATTAAAATGTATCGTTGAATTAAATATAAATTAAAATAAATAAATCCTGTGATTCCATTATTTAATATGAAAAGCATGCACAATTTAATATAATTTGTATCATTTTGCGAGGAAAATGCAATGAAGCGCAAAATTACTAATTCTCAGTCTACTATTATTTGATCTCTGTGACAATATTATTTCGGCGTCTCTTTATTATATAAATGTGTATAATATTGTCAAAAAGGGTAAAATGTGTTTCACCACAGACGGGGGCGTTTGTTTCGAGATTTCGTCGGCAAAATCTGAAATAATTTCGTTACCGAAAAAAGAAACAACGAGGCGAAAACCAAAAAATAGACTCGCTTTCTTTCTATATTTTTTGTCCTTTTTTTCGTTTGTCACGGCGCACATCCTAACGACCGTCCGGTACATGGTATATCTGGTGGTTGGCGTGAAAAGTGATCCGGACCGTGAATAGAACGACCGACACGTCTGTCTGTCTGTATATCGTTAGTACATTTGACATGAAGTATCGCGTGATATCAGGTAATGAACATCGCTGATTGTTTCCCTCTTTCCTTTTGCAAAAGGACAACCACAAGCATATTATTTGTTTCTCCTTAAAATAACTCTCCTGGAAATGTTATTTTTGTTCATTAATCTCGTGTAAAGCACTCTTATGCATAATATTTTAAATACTGTTGATAATAATACCAAAATAACAGTCACTGCTAAGAGAGATTTATTATTTATCAAACTAAAGCTTTGTTACATATACTAAATTATTAGATTTCGGATCATCTTCTAATTCGTAACCAGTGAACGCACTTTTTGAACATTCATTACAAGATTCAATCGCTAATTTGATTTTAAGCTAAATACATTAATAATGTAACCAGATAGTTATTGACTAATTGTAGGTATTTATTGAAAAAAAACACTTTTTTTACTAAAGAGAAATGAATAAATTTATATTTAAATCATCTGTATGAGAAAACAATAACTTTTGCACTTATTTTTCATCAAATGTAAAGAAGACTTTAAATTATTTGACTTCGGAATTTCTCCATACATAATTCGTAATATGTGGAGGCGATTTTTTAACATTCATCACAAGGCTTGATTGCTAATTGCTGATTTTTATTTATTGATTAATTATTAAGTAGTTATTTATTGGAAAAAGAGAAATAAATTAAAATCAAAGTGAAAGTGAAGAAAAACACCATTTATATACATTAATATGAGTAGAAGAATATATTTATTATCTCTTTGTGGAGTTTATTTTATTAGGTATCTTAATATCACAGTATTTAAATAATATATATATTTATATATAATTAAGCCACTATTTTTCTTATACTTATAATTTTGAAATTAACTTTTTATGGCGCGTTTTATTTTATATGTTTTTCTTCTGTCTTAAATGGCAACCAACTTTCAAGGTTTCTTGCAAATAATGCTTCAATTTATAACAAAATAATGCTAGAAGAAATATCTTTATTAATAACACAATATGCATATTCTCAAAAAGCCGGTCTCTAATAGTATTTGGTTTCGTTTTTAATAACATCCCATTTAATGCTTCATAATAATAATATGTTCCGCATATATAAAATTAGTGGCTCTAATAACGACGTTCGAGATTACTTTTTACAAAATGAAATTTCACTTATCTTGACCAAGGCTTCGTTGAATACAGAAAGCTTATCGCAATATGTTGGAATGAGGTTATTGATAATTATTTTTAATGAGGTCGTGCGTAACCACTATTGAGTGGATGGTGTAAAGTCGTTCAAAGGGAAATGAATATGGTATCGGCTTTCCGGTTAGCGTGATTGCCTATAACGACGACACTAAAAAGTGGCGAGACTGTGGAATTAACCATCGTAAAAGACCAACCGCTCAACTGAAATTCTAATAACAACTACTCGATTCAAACAAGAGTGGGTTTCTCGGCTTCTTTGCGAACAATGTGCAATTTACCGGAAATTTAATTGAAACTCTATTTTGTGTTTTATTGCGACCGCTTTCAGGAGGTCACTTCAAATAAATGTACAAATACACACACTTATGTTCGCAACCTTTTTTTTGTAAATGATGGAAATAAAACGTGATCGTACTTTATGTATAAAAAAATATTACTTACGACATGCGAGACCAAATTAATTAATTTGACTGTATTTCAATCATTTATATCAAATTATGACTTCTCTACATCGACATATGAATTTTAATACCTACATCGTTCTTTAATAATAAAATGAATCTTTTTAAATAAGCCTAGAAATAATATTTTATCCCCTTTACCTCACAAGTTATTAATAATATAATTTTAAGCCTCAAGAGGCTGTAATTAAATGACATTCCCTTGTGCAAGTAAAGAATATTTGTAGGAACTGTTTCTATATTCAGTGCATTTAGAGGATCCAATATTTTTTCAATTAAGAGTTTTATTTTTATTTAAATACGAATCCATATAAATATAATTTATAGGATGCGATACTTTCTATACAAAATATAAATTCCATCCGTAAACCCATTACAATTTTTTTTTGTATATTTTGTATAATGTTATTAATTATGAAACTATGACGTCAATAATTAAATCTCATATACAAATTATATAACTCTAAGTCGACGAGTAAGAAAAAATACTCGATTTATTTTTCAGCATAATCCCACAAACCACATAAAATTTTAAACTGTTTGCGTTTAATTTATATAACAATTATTTTTCAAGAAATTACCTTGGCGTTTCATCTAATAATCTAGTATTCATTACTGTGGCCTCAATTTACAAGATTTTTACGTCATTCGTAGATTTTAGAATAGGAAATTAAATTCTTGCAGAAGTTGTTGAGTAAAAATTATACTGAAACCTTTCATAATGAGCATGATTTTTTTCCTGAATTTCAGTCGTTATGTGACGCACTAGTTAAGCCAAATATTTTTTCTGCTAAAATGTGATTTTATATTCGGGGACATTTTCGTATGGGTTGTTAATATTTTCACAATTATTTTCGCCCGATATGAAGTATGTTAATTTCTCTCCTATGTTATTTCATTTAACTCGTGCATTCAATTGTGATCACATCCCTAGTGCGTAATTCCAGATATTCACATCGTTAGTGATGGAAATTATTAAATGAATGATCACTCGGTCGTAAGGGGATGAATGAGGGATGCTCTTTCGGTAGTTCGTATGGGTAAAAATTAACATTTGAGGGTGTCAAGGCATTTCAAAGTATACAGTTACAATTTTCATCATGCGCCTCCTAATTACATTACCATAACTCCGTTAATATGCAAATTCTCACATACACGGACGTACGGTGCCGGAATTTGAAATTATGCAATCGACTGCTGGCTTCTCTGTCACACGACCGCAGAACAGGGCTTTGACATCATAATTAATATGAAAGGTATTGGAATTAAAATAATTAAATGAGTTTTTATTCAGGAAATGTTCGCTTGAACCGAGCGGATTGACCGCAAACCGGGGCTGCTGTGAAATCACATCTTACTATACATAAACCAAATATTATATAGTTTCAAATACAAATGTATGTACAAAATTTTCAGAATTTCAAATGGAATAAACAAAAAAAAATCTCCATACCTTGATAATAATATTTTAAAAAAATCCAATAGGATTTCAAATCTAATCCATTCATTTTCAATTACTTTTGTATTTGTTAAAAAAAACATTATTGTATGGTGCATTATTTATTTTCAATCTGCGAATAAATAAAATATTGAGATTTAATAAATTATATTATTATTATTATTGACTGATATGTTATTAATGATAGCTGAAAAAGAATCTTATTGTTGAAAACATACGTACAGTTAATTAAATGCTGCATATTTTCTTTAGAATTAATAAACATAATGTTTAATGAGTAAACACAAAACACATAGATTTTTACTTAATTTATATAAATGGGATTCGACCAAGAGAAATGAGCATTGAATAAATTTAATATATGTATATATATATATATATATATATATATATATATATATATATATATATATGTATGTATATATATTAAATTAAACCAGAGTAATACCTCAGGAGATAAGACGTGTGTGGCTACAAATACTATGGTCATGGGTTCAAATCCCGCTCAAGTCAAAAATAATTAAATCGATTTTATCGGTTATTAAGACTGGGGATATTAACAAAATCCCGATCGATTGTCTTGATCCATCTAGATAAATCTATCTAGTTTACTAATGATATAATTTATTTACTCTTGACTCTTAATAGCACTAGTATATGTATATAATTATTTTAAGCACAAAGTCTTTTCTTGAATACGGCTTCAGAGAAAATCCAGCATCCTGACTTTGACTTTTTAAGTCTATTTCCTTCACGTACAACTATCTTGAAATTAAATTGAACTTGGGTAATAGTTCTAAGATGTCCGATGCACTCGTTTCTATTAAGCGTCAAAATACTGACCTGGTTTCAGAAAAACACAGATAACTTAATGGATGTGTCCGCAAGTCTTTAACATTTCTCCAAACCAATAACTTATTACTACTTCAAGTCATATTTTATTTAAATAAATTTACAAAATATAAAAATTTACTGTACGAGCATAATAATTTGAGAAACTAGAACTCTATTTAACTTCCAGATTATAATTATTAAATTATACAAAAAATGTTTTCAACCTAGTTTTAGGCATTCTGCGTTACACGAAGAGTTTTTTATTTTTCAAATACTTTTATCAATATGTATTAAAATTTCAATAAATAAATCATAATGAGTGAGGCAAAAGTCGCGCTATCATTTTCATTGCACGCTATCTTGGTTATGTGACGTTTAGATCAGTTTCACTTTAATTATTACGTTAAACAAACCCCAATTTTTCCAAATTTTTAAATAAATAAATATACGCCATAAAAACGTTCAGAAATAGTAAGAATATTGATTGAAAATCAAATTGGGACGTCTAAAGAACACAATGCTTAAATCTAAACTGATCTAAATGCCACACAACCAAGATGGCATGCAATAAAAAAAGTAGCGGGACTTTTGCCTCATCTGATATATTTTTAGTCTATATTTTTTATTTTAAACCCAGAGAGAAGACAATTATTTTCACACGACTCTCCTTTTTCATATTATTAAGAGAAAACAGTCGTCTGGAATACCAGAGAACCTACATCTCTGATGGAGCTTTTTTGAGAGGGTTTTTTAGACACAACAACGAGTTAATTGTCTGTCTGTGATCTTAACTATTAATAGTTACACAAGTCACCGACTAAATAATCAGGATTTACCTTACAATACAGGAAATCAGAGTAAACCTGGATCAAGACGATCGATTGGGATTTTAATAATATTATTCCCGATCTCCCAGTCGTAATAACCGGTGAAATCAATTTTAAAAATGCTTGACTTGAGTGGGATTCTAACCCATGACCACAGTATTTGTAGACACGCTTCTTATCCCTGAGCTTTCACGCTGATCAATTTTATTGATTAATTATGATTACATGACCAAAAATACAGAATAATCCGTCCACTAAACAAATTGTGAGAAAAGTAAATTTAATTTTGACAACCTTGTAAAATTATAAACTCATTACATAATGGACTAATTAATCAGGCTCGCTTAAATATTATTTGGAAACCCTGTTTCAGCGATACTTTACTCAGTCGTGCTTGTTCCGTATTGTCTGTCAAATTTTACGTTGACTGCTACTCGTTAATTGACCTCCTCCATACTCGCCAATCACGTAACATTAATAAATGCCACCCAAAAACCACCCTCTCCCCCAGTAAACCACCCCCTTCATTGACATATAGACGATGCCAACCAGTCAACGCAATGCATATTCTGAGCCCGATTAATGTTACTTCCTCTGTTTAAAGCTCGTTCTGCATCAAAAGTATCAACACTATTATTATATGTTGAAGCACAATATGAATATTAAATATTTGCATATTCAACACAGTAATTATGTTGTTGAAATTGATTGAGTTTCTGATCAAGATGCACTGAATTTATTTATTTTACGCCCCAAGGGATTTTTGTGAGAGGGTTTTTAATACACAACAACGTGTTAATTGTCTATCGGTGATCTTAACTATTACTAGTTACACAGGTCACCGACTTACAATACAGGAAATCAGAGTAAACCTGGATTAAGACGATCGATCGCGATTTTATTAATATTCGTAATAACCGATCAAATCATTTTTTTTACTTGAGCGGGATTTGAACCCATAACCACAGTATTAGAAGCCACTCATCTTATTTGCTGAGCTATTACGCTGGTAATTAAATTTAATTTAAATATTCTTTAACATTTAACTACAAACACAAAGCGAGCGATATGAATTGAAATACATTATAATAAAAAATATTTATAATTTCTAATTTGTATAAAGATAAATAAAACACAATTACAGCGAATTTATATATATACATACATATATACAGGGTGGACTTGAATAAACTGAGAATATTTTAAGGGGTGGTAGTATATCGCAAGAATAAGTGAGTAAATATGTTAAATGTTATTTTTTTTAATTATTATTAATGACATTATTTAAAAAAAATGCAAGATAATGGATGAACGAAACTATAGAAGGTAATTTTTAATATATTATACGTATACAGGGTGGACTTAAAGTACTGAACAAACTGAGAATAATAAGGGGTTGTTTTTTTAATATAAAATAACAATTAAAAACTAATTAAAAATATTAATAGTGCTTTTAGAATCGAGTCCACCATCTTCAAATTAATTTTATTTAATAATCATAATATTAAAGAAAATATACATTTCATATTTTTTTCGAAAATATACATTTATTTTAAGTCCATCCTGTATAACAAATAACCACGCCTTAGGAAGAAGAATATTTAACGTTTTCATAAATACATAAGTTATTTGACATTACCTCTTCGAATATAAAAATAAAATTCAGATTAAAAAAACATACACATTGAAAATACATTTTTTGCATATGTAAATACGGAACGATCATTCAAATAAATGTCAGACAAAATGTATGCATTTCACGAAATGAACATTGATGGATTTGCCGTATTTTTAATTATTATGCAAATATTACAGACACGCGCGTACTAAAAAATATTATTTGTTTAAGGGATGATCATTTTTTTATTTATGCAAATGTATTTGATCACTTGAATGTTGGCATGGATAATATAAAGTAAAATCATTCCTTGGTTCATTGACTTTGAAAAGCTTTCTTGAAAGTGTAACAACCGTGACAAACTGGCCAAGCTATACAACGATGTCAAAGAGTGATCGTTTCATGTAAATGTGAATTTAAAAAAAAACTCCGAAAATTTCCCATAAGTATATCGAGGGTTCTGTTATAAAATTCAATGCGCCAATTCCACCTCCAATTTATTATAATCCAAGCTGTGTTTATGAAAATGAAAACTAATTAGGAAAGCGAAGCTTTGTGAATAACTGAATTAAAGTACATATAAGAAAACAACTAAACATCCAATACAAGCAAAGTTAATAAAAACATTTTTTATTCTAACTCATTTTATTCTCACCCGTGTTTTTTTTTCAGAAACAAATATCTCAGAATCAACTTGGTTATTTCTATAGATAAGATTGCTATTTACGAATGTATATAACTGACGATTGCTGCACTATCATCACTGTGACTTGGGATCTCCCGTAATGCTCTAGTGGTACAACAGTATGATACAATATTATTATCCTTATATTATTTATTTATTTTATTTAATAATTGTCTATATGTCTATTGTCTGTTAATTGTCTATCGGCGATCTTAACTATTACGAGTTATGGATTCCCAGACGTACGTCACCGTAAACGTACACCGTAAATTCGATAGTAGAGTTACTTAGCTACATTTACAATCGGTTTTTGTCTTCGCCTCGTCTCGCCTCGTCTTAGCCTCGGTCGAGGCACTTATTAACAAAAAACGATCAAAAGTACAGCAAATCAACTCTTTTACCGTATTTATGGTGTACATTTACTAGGAATCCCAATCTTTGAACTGCAAGCCTCGGGCCTCTGAGCCTCAGGCGAGGCACTAATTAACAAAAAAACGATCAAAATTACATCACAACAACTCTATTACCATCTTACGGTGTAAGTTTACGGCGACGCACGCCTAGGAATCCCAAGCTTTACACAGGCCACCGAAATAATAATCGCCTCACTATTTATCTTACAATCCAGAAAATCAGAGTAAACCTTGATCAACACGATCAATTTTATTCATATTATTTCCTATCTCCCAGTCGTAATAAGCGATCAAATCTGAATTTTCAAAAAAACTGACTTGAATATATATATGTTATTTTTCATTTATATACCATTTTCTTTATTGATATATTTTATAATTTCACATAAAAATAGTTAAAAAAAATTATAGAGCATTTTTCACCATTATAGTCAATAAAAATCATATTTTATATTATTTATATATAATATATATAAAATAATTATATATATATATATATATATATATATATATATATATATATATATATATATATATATTTAATTAAATATAAATCCACACACATACCCATACTTTTGTTGAAAACATTACAATATTATGTAAATAGTACAATGTATGTATGTTTATAGTATCAGTGTTAAGATTTCCACGTGTACGGTGATGACATTAATTCACGTGAGTAATATTTAGTGTTGAGTGTAATATGTTGTAATATGGGAGGACACCACAGAGACTACAACTGTAAGGCTGTGACCTCTAATCCCCAAAAGGCTCTATGTGCCCGAATACATTTTATGGGGCTTACCACTTGTCTAAAGTAAATTATTCCCAGCGAACGACAATACCGCCAGCAAGTGAACTTAACGCTAAAAGCACACAATCTCACAATGGACCATATAAAAATAAACAGCCATCATAATAACTCATAATGGAAGTCAACTATATAAAATAATTGATTAAATAAAATACACCATACGTGGCTTTAACAAACGATATTGTCACTATTCATATTCTTGAATCCTGAAGAAGCTCTATAATAATATAGATCATCAAATATAAAGTTAACTTTGTATATTTAGGATAGATTTATGATCTACACAGTGATAAGTTAATTTTAGAATATATAAATTAAAAGATCTTCATACATTTTGTAAGACAAAAATTAATTAACACCCAGGCAATAAAATAAAAATATATCCACGATTCTTTTCTATCCAACTAAAAATATATTTAATGGGATTGCAAGTTAAATACATATATTTTGAGACAATGGCCAATATGTACATTATATTATCAATAAATTCATTTTGTTATTGTTTAATTTTGTTACTTATTATTGTCGTTTTTGAGATTCAAACAGTGAGATACCTAACTCGAGAGTCAAATACGAAGTATAACAAACTAAACCAAATAATTGCACAAAATTTAACCGATTATATTCTTTCAATTTATAACTTTTTTTTTTTTTTTTCTTTTTGGTAATATTTTTTTTCTCTTTTTCTTGTTCCAACTTACGAGTGCTGCACTATCATCACTGTGACTTGGGATCCCCCGTCATGCTCTAGTGGTATGCAGTAAATAAATAAATAACTCTTGAGTTAAATACCTCACCATTCAAATAAACTGACTCTTAATAATTTTATTCTGCTCCATATTCAAACTCCTTTTATATTATCCTCTAAATATTTAATTGCATTTTTTTAAATCTTGCTTTTGTGTGTGTTTTCATATAACAATACAAATACTGTTTTAATGCTTTATAGGGCAACTGGTACTAAGTGGTTGATTGCACATTTTGGCTCATATTTTAATATAAACTTTTACTAGAATTAATCTTTATTGACAAACTGCTTTTCCCTGAATGCGTGATGGTTTTTATTTTAACCAAGATTGAATTTGAATGTACAGTTATTCAAAACTGTCTCTCAAATATTCGGTTAATATTTCAACTGTTGCCCTATAAAGGGTTTAATTAGTAAAAATGTAAGATTATACCCATCACATGTTATTTACCACCATTAAAATATGATTTAAGTACATCATACAATTGTGGTTGAAAATTGGTATGGTATAAATTCATAGGTAATATAAGTACAGATGGTGCGGTAAACGGGAACCCGTTGTAAAGAGAAACGGTCCGCGTCCAAAATATTCCGTCCGAAAAAACACACATAAAGGGAGAAAAGTCGAAATAAAATTTTATGGACGCGTTAAGCGGAATATACAAAAAATATATAAATGGCTAACAATAGTCTTCATGCGCACTGTTTCACTGCTTCTATACAAGGAACATTACTATGGACTTTCCATAAGAAGGGACGGTGAGCCTTTCAACCCCGTAAACATTTGTATAATTAGACTTTTATTATACATCAAAAATTTTTTGTATATGTACGACTTAAATATCACACATTTAGAGTTTTTTATTGTAAATAGAGTATTGTATTTTTTGTGATATTTACACGCAACGCTTATATGATTATAAAAATAAATACCAATACTTCGTATGAAAAAGATTTTTATTATTTAGATTAAATGTTTATATTCATCAGAACATAAAAACGTATATAAGTACTGCAGCAAATATGGTTTTTATTGACTATAATGGTGGAAAATGCTCATAAAAATATTCTTTAAAAAAGCTAGTCATTTTTTAAAGTATTTTTTTAAAGAAGTATTTTTATGTGAAATTTTATAATAAAATAAATGAAAAATAATCCATATAAAAAATAAATGTGTCACCGCATAACTAAAATCGGAATATTTTGCTTCTTGAATTCCTCCAATAAGAGAATAGAACCAAACAAAAGTGCCAATTAGAGCCAAGCTTCGTAATTGTTTACTTCTTACATTGGATGAACTCCAGAACCAACAATTCAATTTGAGGCATGAATCATACTAAATGTTTTCCATTAGACAATTTTCAGAGATTTTTTCTGCTTATTGTACTAAAATCTTACATTTTAAATTATATTTAATATTTTCGCCACGGAGTAAAATAATTTTAAAGTGTGGCTCTTTGATATTAGTTCTGAATGTCACAATAAGTTCTTTGGTTTTGAAATTTGATTTAAAATTTCATATATTTACCCTTTGCGTGGCAGTTGTGAATAATTCAAGAGTCCGCCGGATCTAGAAAGCCCAACAAAATATTTCAAATTATCTCTTCCTCTTTCCTTTTATTAAACAAGTGGAAAGACATAAATAAAATATGATGATACAAAGCAAACAGTACAACCACATCAATCTGCCCAAAACACGAATAAACATCACGGTGGCCAAATTTAATCCTTTAAGATAAATGCATTTACTGCACGCCTTTGAGTTTCACACAATTCTAGTTCTGTTCATACACATGTGGATTTCAAATACGATTTTCTGAAATAAAATGCGAAATCGAACAATGATTCGGGGGATAGAATATTATTATGTTACAAACATTGCATGTATGGTACGATTCCAGGTTGAAATCTTTTCGATCAACCGTTCTGATTGAAAAATAATAAAAAAACGTTTCATAAAAAGTGAATACTGAGACGAGTATTCTCTGACTGACACAACTAAAAGTACAAATTAAAAATATATATCCCAATTCAACCTTTTACAATACAATGCTTAAAAATACTTATAATCAAACTGTAAACACGCTTTGTTTGTTTTTTGATAGTAATATTAATAAATAATACATTTATAGACACAACGACGTGTTAATTAATTGTCTGTCGATGATCTTAACTATTACTAGTTACACAGGTCTTACAATACAGGATTTACCTTACAATACAGGAAATCAGAGTGAACCTGGATCAAGACGATCGATCGGGATTTTATTATTATATTAATATTATTATCGATCTCCCAGTCGTAATAACCGATCAAATCATTTTTTTTACTTGATCAGGATTTGAACCCATGACTACAGTATTTGTATGTATGCGCCTTGTTCCTTGTAATTAAAAAAGTAAATAATAAAAAATAATAATCTAAAAGTTATCAATAAATACAGTATTATTCCCGATCTCCCAGTCTTAATAACCGATAAAATCGATTTAATTATTTTTTACTTGAGCGGGATTTGAACCCATTATCATAGTATTTGAAGCCACACACGTCTTATCCCCTGAGGTATTACGCTGGTTTATATATATATATATATATATATATTCATCCCCATCAATATGTACGAATTAGAAATATTGTGAATAAAACCACACGTGAGTCTATAAATAAAAATCGATACGTGTGTTCAGATTTCGGTAATATTTGTTTTCGTGTATAATCTCGCATATTTATTGTTTATAATTCCAATGAAACATCTGCGTTATATTTTACACAGAACCTTTGATACGTGTGCATGATACACCCCTGAGATAATACAAAAACACAACACACATGAATGTGAAAGGGGGTTTTTTGGTTGCTAAATAAAAGTATTTCCGTTTCCGAAAACAAAAATCTGTGAATTACGAGCGACAAAACGTATTTGGAGCGAAGCGTCCGTCCCCTAAAAATAATGAAATCATGAAAACGTAACCAAATTATGTGGTTGCCATCATTTGACAGGTACGCCGAGCTTCCTGCGACATTACAATCATACTAATTTTGAATATGTTTCCATTCATATCTATCAAAAGATCTAATATATGCGTTTTAATTTAATCGAATCAGGGGCTCAGAATCCAAAGCTCCCAAATCCAGTTCGAATCAAATCAAGGAAAAAGCGGAAAATGTATGTACCTCATTTTTTAAATCATCATTTTATAATACACACATAAATATAATGGACAATAAAATGAATTAATGATATTTTTAATTAATATAATTCTTTATTGCTAATATTTTAAAATGAACTTTTAATTGTGTTTTCTCATACTTTTTATTAATTAAAAATAAATGTATATGTTCATGTTAGTTAAAGGTAAATATATTTATATACTCTGTAAACCTAAGTCTTATTCTTAATATGTATTGTATTATCATTTGTCAATCATTGTAATAATTCTTACTCAATAAAAAAACGAACATTTTAATATTAGAGGACTTTACATTATTTTAATTAAACCTTCATATAGATTGAAAAACGAAAATCCTTCTTTTTTATTTATACTATTTTTTAATTTAATTAATACTATTATTTATTATCTGCGATAAATAAAAAAATAAATAACATCAAGCTGGTTATTTATACCAATTTTTATTTTGAACATTTTCCAATTATTTTTTACTTAATAAGTGTAAATTTTATTAATAGATCATGTAATAAAATCATATATTTGTTATTTTAGGTTATCCATTATTTTTGGTATATTTTAATTAATCATCGATTCATAATAATATTTATTACTTTCTGGATCTTAAAGCACAATTTTAATTCAAAATATTCATATAAGCCATGTGAAAGCTATATATTGAAAACAAACAAATATTACCCGCCCAACATGAAATACAAATGCATTTTTGTGAAACGTATTTTTAATTGTTATAAAAGCAAAGCTCGGTGGAAAATCAATGATAATTATAAAAAAGGCCTCAGTGAAAAATATTCCGATATTTTTACATTGAAAAATCAAACAAACGACAACTGAAACAACACAATTAGAGCCTCGCCACCCTCGAAATAATCCCATAAATCGCCAATGCAAATACAAAAGGTAGATAACCTGTAAATATATATACATATAATATATATTCGAGGACGTGGTTTAATTATCAAATCGAATTAGCGTTTTACTGAAATGACGACCGGGCCTTTTGATTTTCCACTTGTTTTTCCCAACGATAAGCGAATTTGTATGAACTTTTACTCTCGCAAATAATCGAATTTCGATAATGAAAACCGGATTTTGTATAGGCCTGTTTTTTGTCAATGTGTCTGTTTAATTATCTTCATTTTGAAAGTATCGATCCAATATATATATATGATAATTAATTACTACACCGTGTCAGGTACTCGATGATATATTATCTGCTCATTTTAATTATTTGGTGATTGTTAATACGAAATAATGAATTTCAATGGCAATAATTAAATTTTCTTGGCCTGATACTCAAATCACGAAGTCACTTCAAAATCTCCAACGAGCAATTAAGGTTCGCATCTTCGTTCAGTATATTTATCTAAAAATACTTTAAAAAAACGTCGTTTTCCAATATTTACATACAATAGATAAGTTTCATTTTCAATATCACCCGAGGTTGGTATATTTTCAAAATTGCAATAATATTTATTAATAAAATAATTGGTATTTAGGGAGTAAAAGTTCAGCTTTCTTCCCAGTACTAATTGAATTGCACAGTATATACCTACGCAATCTGAGTAAGAGTAAAAATCACATTTCATTATATTTCGATTGCTTAATTTATTTACACAAAATATAACTCTGAATCTTTTTAGCCCATAATCAAATTCGACACTCGGGCACCATATTCAAATTTATGCTTCCTCCATTCTCTTATGCCCTTTTATCCTCTGTCTTGTTACTTTTCCTGCTCAATTGTTTCTTATTTTGGAGTCGGAAAACAAGGAAACTTGACTAATATATTTAAACTGGCGCTTTCGAGCCGTCCTCCATTTCGTCTTTGTCCTGTATTTAAATAATTCGCCTCGCAACACAGAGAATAATTCAGATAGTTTTTTTTATTACTATTTGGCTCCTCATTATTTCCCAAAAAAACCTATTCACAATATTTGCTTTTTAAATTAACTACACTCTACTTAGTTACAATTGTTGTGTTTTATATAAATGCTAATTAATTTTTCATTGTGAAAATACGTGGTGTTTGAGTTTGGGAACGGGTTTTGTTTGAATTATATACCCTTAATGCGGTCAAGCTGCGACAAACAAAGAATAAGGTCGAAGAATGATCATACATGAATATAATTGTGAAAATTATGATATAGTTAGTAAATGAAACTCACCATATATCCTGCGCTAAGTGCTCGCCTTTTCAACTTGACTTTTCATGTCATTTTTATGGCTGCAAAAGTTACCATCCTTTCTCTTCGCCCATTTTCTACCACGTTCGGCTTCTAAGCGCATCGCAAAACTTTACCAGTTCACATTTCGTCCAATTTGTGTTGTATTAATCCAACAAACATCCTCGCTAAGACAACATGGTGGCGACGCACTGATTTCGGCTTGTTGAGTTGTTTAAATAAAGTTTTAGGAGTCACACGTATCGAAGTGTTTCAGACGCGTAATACACGGAACGTAGATCCTTCGCGGTTCCCGTGGTAACACTGGACTACGGCGTAGCACTGGGCTACGATGCCTCGAGATTGCCGGCGTAGCGCTGATTCTGCGCACACAGCTACCTTGGCATTGTTTGTATGCATGTATATTTTAAAACAGATATTCTAATGCGTTCTCTGTCGCACTGACACATACACACATTGCACATACTACAGATGCAATTGTCATATCATAAAGTACTGCTCGATAAACACAATTATTCATCAATAACAACAAAATTATATTAATTCAAATAATGGTTTTGTGAAATCAGTTGAACCAATCAGAGATTTCACATATTTACACATTATATTAAAGTGTTTTAAATCGAAATAATTCTGAAAAGATGAATTAACCTCGATACACCAATCATCCCGGGCAGGACTCGAACCTGCCGCTTCTGGTATGGCCCTAAATGAACTAACCACTATGCTACCGAGAACAAAAACCAATCAAATAATTCATAATAAATCTTTCTTTTAAGAATTTATTTCTTAAAGTTTCATTCCCAGTTAATTGGGTACTAAAGCCATGATAAACATTTTGTGGCGTTCAGAATGAAAAACTTCATATTTCATTATTTTTATATGCAGATCTTATTGATTGTAATGGATTATCTTATTCTAAAGTTATAATATTTAAATACAAAAATATATGTTATAATATGTAATTTCCATTACCATGGAAATTACATATAACAATTTTCTTTAAATGAATTCCACCAAAAAGTTAACAATACAAATATATCATCAAATCATTTAATTTTCCTCCATTTTTATGTTTCCTTTGATATTATTAACATTTTTTTATAATTTACGCTGTATTTAAATTTCCTTTACTAGAATTGAGTTTTTAACTGACTATTATCAAAAAAGACAAAAATTCCATTTTTTTTTTCAGAATACATATTCTCATATTTTACATACTTAATTAAGTCTACTATAATTATGACTTCTTCAAGCTAGTCAAGAGTTCTTAGACTCACAGTGCAATTCCTATTCGTTTTTGAGTTTTCAAAGAACAAAATTACTTTCAAAGCGTACAAACTTAATTTTTATTGAAGCTTGAATTTTTTTTATGCTTACTTCATTCTCGGGATTAAATTTGATTCATTCCTAATTTTTGGTAAAAATCTGAAAAAGAAAAAATGGATTTATATTAATTAGGTATTAAAAATAATAATTGTACGATTACGCCGATGCGAGTCAGGGATTTTTCACAAAAAATATATGCACGATAATATAAATAATATATAAATAAATAGAATAACCATTAATCTGACTACAAACAAAGTAAGTATTGATGTTTTATATTAGGTAAAGTGCTCACAAAACCTTAGAATATATTTGAAGGCATCTTTGCCTCCGAATAGATACGGAAATGGAAATACACACGAGAATGGAGCGCGGGTTTTATATGTGAGAAGTTTGTGGGGGGAAACTTTGGTCATCATTACACTGATGATGATTTATATAATAATATACTATTTGTCTCTAAATGAACTTAAAATATTTTATGATATCACAACATTTTTAAAACGGTAAATCATTCATTAACATACAGTTTGAAAGTTATTGGATGAAATAACCTCGGTGTTAAGTAATTGATTCCCAAGCATACGACACCGTAAATACGATAGTGGCGTTACTTAGCTACACTTATAATCGGTTTTTTGTTAGTTATTGCCTCGTCTGAGCCTCGGGCGAGGCATTAACTAACAAAAAACGATCAAAAGTAAAGCAAAGCAACTCTATTAGCGTCTTTACGGTGTACATTTGCGGCGACACACGCCTAGGAAACCCAAGCTTTATTTAGTATTCAATATAATAGTGTGTGCGTGCGGTGCGTATGCATTTACACCAAACTCTACCAAGCTCTAGTCTATTCGACTACCAGAGCCATGGCCCGCCGAAATGTTTACAATAAAAGCTGGATGTGAGCCTGTGAACAAGAAAAGCTGGGAAATCTCAAACTGTTTTTAACTCGTTCACGGTTATAGCCGTTAAACAATAATTATTCTATAATCAAATAATGATAGTTATATTATGATTTAATAAAAGGCGTCTTTATATTCAATTTGTATAACACTCCTGTTAAAATGCATTTGTCTCTTGTGATACAGTTGTCGACTTTTCATTTGATCTAATCATAAGTCTGTATCGACGTCATTAATGCTCTTTTCTGATTGAAATTAAAATATATTCCAAATACGCCCTCACTTTTTATCGTTTTCATACATTTTGTATGGAGGTGTTCACATTTTGAATGTCAATTGATTATTTTTAATATGCCAATCTTTCTCTTAAATGACGATGAAAAAGCTCCTAAAGGGGCGTAAAATAAATAAATAAAATCTATGTTCTTTAATCAATTGATATATAATGAGAAGGCGCTACTTTATGATCATTATAAGTTAAAATTGCACAGCAGAAAATGCATCCCCATAACCCAGTTGATGAATATATTATAAGGTAACGTAGTGCGACACATGATAAAAGCGAGTTCCGTTTTGACACATATAAAATATTAAGCTCTCCAAATAAAACTCCAGAGATATGTCATTCCAAGATATTGTGTTATGTTCATCTCTAACAGGTGCAAAATACACATTTATTACTGTTTACTTTAGTATTGATTTCACATAAACTTCTAATTGCGGCACAACTGGCTTAATTTATTCCAAGTAGTTTGCCACAATCATAAATATCTGGAATAACCAATTTAATAATTCCAATTTGCTATCAATGATGTTTTTTTTATTTATTTGCTTATAAACGCTCATAAGTTCATTTTTTTACAGACAAGACACAATAAAATAAAATAAAGTAAGGTGTAGGAAGCAATCATTTATATGTATGTTGCTCCCAAACTAGCCCTGTAGGTGGCAGAATTGGTGGAAAAGAGTTCACCCAGGTGGTCAAAGTCGTGTACATGGCAACATTATTCAGGTAAACAATATTAGAATGATTATTTAATACTATAGTTCTGTTTTTTAAGAGCAACAAGCCAGATTTTAAGGGAAAGAGAATTTTTAAAAAAAGATTATAAATGAAAATGCAATATCCATAGAGCAAATCGTAAACAAATAATATATTATCTAGTCTAACAAAGAATGGAAATGGGTTATCAAAACAACAAACAAACCATTTACAGATAAATATTGCATCAAGAGTCGTTTAAGGGCTGCGAAAAATAATATTTTTATATTGGAGGTAATTTTGTAATAAATGATTTTTCATTTAAAATACACGCGAGTGGTTTTTTTTAATTCCGAAAATTATCGATGTGACCCTAATTGCTAGTTATTTTTTCCTAGCGTCGAGTTACACAGAAAAACATGTTTTATAATTTAATTTGTAATCAGATTATTCATACCTTCGCCAGAGCAGAGTGGTCAATTCAGTATTTTACCGTATTCATAATTTATTTAACGACTATTTCCGTAAATAAACCTAACCTTAAATACTTAAATATGTGTACAGTGGACGGAACTACTGTAAAACTATTCTACGTTTGGAAAACTATAATATTTAGGTATTGTAGCAAAGTTTAATTTGTAGGATATCCAGGACGAATAATAGATTGACGATCAATTCGATTAGTCCTACTGTATCGTATTTTGTATTTCGTTCAAACTTGTAAAAAAAATACTAAAAAATAGATATTACTCTCTTATATTTGACATTATAATCAGACCCTTTTTTAATAAGTGATTTCCTTGGGGAAATAGCGGCGAAAATTTCCCTGGATTAAGTAGATATTCGTAAAACAAATCTTATCTACACCTAGTTACTCACTTTTTATCACATTTTGTATTATTGGGTATATTAGGTCTCTTCTTTGTTGTTGTTTCTTCGTTAGTAGGTACAAATAAGTTAGCTTAATTTATGAAGCGATTGTTATTTTGGAAACTTTAATTTAGGGTACTGATCATCACTTTATAAAGTTAGATATGTCTAGACTATAATAGATAATATGGAGCAAAAAACTAACCGCCCCATATTCAGATAAAAATAATGAATGACTTCTGGTGGTAATCGAAGAGTAGGATTATTTTGTAATAAGGTAAATTAAAAACAGACGTTATTCTTTATTGTATAAATTTGGTACATGTAGATATTTATTTATAATATACAATATATACACAAAAAAGATACAAGATACAAAAAAGATATCAGACTGCAATATCGCAACAGCATTACAGAAGGCTATCCCATGGTGATACCGCAGTCCTAAAGTATAATAAAAACAAGAATAAAGTAAAAAAATGAAACCTAAGGCACACGGGTACACAAGAACAAGTGGATAGTCTGCAGAAACGAAGGAAGAGACAGATAAAACAGGTAGTTAAGCCCATTCATTCAAAAGGTCAACACCGTGAGGTTGATATAATTTAACTTGTTAATTTTATATAATTTTAATATTTAATTAATTTATCCCCGTTTGAATAAACAAACGATCATTAGTACAAAAGTAATAAAGATGTGTATTGTTAATGGCAACACCCACAAACAATTTGAATGTGAAATTATGTATTTGTTGACGTGAACTGTCAGTTGCAGACCAAGAGTGGAGGAGAGTGTTCGTCAGTGTCATGTCCATTACTAAGTTTACCAATTGCTTGGTGTTGAGAGATGGAAATTTACAAAAAGACGATGTCTGGGTTCAAGATGGAATCTTATTAGATCCCGAAAAACTCTTCTTCGAGGAGAGGAAGAGTGCACACAATGTCGTGGACTGCAAGGAAGCTATTCTCGCCCCTGGTTACATTGAACTACAAATCAACGGTGACTTATCATCTTCATACTTGCACTTCGACTGAGATAAAAAAAAAACTATTACCGAACAAAGCATCATTCATATATTATCTATCCAAAGGTCATTTGCATTACAAAAACTTGTTCAATGCTGATATGTTGTAATGATTATTACAAAAATGTATGTTTTTATTTCACTTTATGTTATATCGACAGCAAGTGTTAAATAGCTTTACTTACGAATTAATTTGTTTATATTCTCCCTTATATTTATAAAATAGTCCCTCCTCCTCAAATGTATATTATGTACTGTCGAATAATGTATTTATCAATTGAATAAATATAAAATATGACCATCATGGTAATTTTATAATAAAATATTGAATGTATTAAATTATTTAATAGTTCAATAATATTACATTCTCATTTTATTGGCTGAGAACCTTAATGATTTATTTATATTCCTACTTATTATTTATAAAATTTTGTTTGAACTGAAACTACAATCTACATTGATAAAGCATTATAATAATTATTTTATATTGCAGGTGGATTTGGAATTGATTTTTCCAACGATGAGATCAACACTGAGAAGGGAATCAACATTGTCGCTAAAGGACTCCTGGCACATGGAGTTACATCTTTCTGTCCAACACTCGTCACGTCTCCGACAGCAAGCTATCATAACATTTTGCCTAAAATAAAAAAACGCAAAGGTGGTAAACACGGGGCGACTATTTTGGGAGTCCATCTCGAAGGACCGTTCATTAACAAAGAGAAGAAAGGCGCTCATCCCATTGAGTACATTAGAAATATAGATAATGTAACATCTGCATTTATATTGTAAAACAATTAATTATATTTTCAAAAATGTATTTTTAGGGGATTGAGACTGTGAAAGAAATGTACGGGTCTCTGGAAGATGTGACCATAATCACTTTGGCTCCGGAGTTGCCGCACGCCTGTGAAGTCATCAAATATCTCACCGAGCAGGGAATCACAGTGTCGCTCGGACATTCAATGGCCAATTTAGCAGATGGAGAGAATGGTATCCGGAACGGAGCCACATTTATCACTCATCTCTTCAATGCTATGTTACCGGTGAGTTACATCCCCACATTTTGAATAGAATATTATAAATGCTTTTATTTTCACATACAGTTTCATCATAGAGATCCCGGCTTAGTCGGTCTTTTAGCGTCTGATCGCCTTCCTCAGGGAAAGGAGGTTTACTTCGGTATTATTTCCGACGGATGTCACACACATCCCGCTGCTTTGAGAATCGCTCACAGAACTCATCCTAAAGGTAACTGAAAATAACCACAATTAGTAAAATAGTAACTTATTTATTGATTAAATTTCAGGGTTGGTGCTCGTAAGCGATGCAATCTCGCCTCTAGGATTATCCGAAGGCCACCACAAGGTTGGTCAGCTAGAAGTCGATCTACGGGACGGCAGGGCTTACATTGCTGGAACAAACACTCTCTGCGGAAGTATTTCAGCTTTGGACTTCTGCGTGAAAACATTCCATGAATCCACGGGTAATTTAAAATGTATACCATCAAACTTCCGCCGTACATGTTAATAATTTTTACAGGATGTTCAATCGAATACGCTTTGGAAGCGGCCACGTTGCATCCGGCACGAACTTTGGGAATAGAAAACAAAAAAGGCTCACTCGCATTTGGGTGCGATGCTGATTTTATATTACTCGACTCCGGTTTGTCCGTACAATCGACGTGGATTGCCGGCGAGTGCGTTTATGAAAAGAACATTTAAAATAGTTCCTCAATGATCAATATTATACAAGCATTTATTTTTATATTATATCGTAGAATTTAACAAAAATGTATCATATTTTTACAAGTGAAATAAAGTTGCATTCTAAAAAGTTAAAACAGCCTTGTAAATTTAGCTTTATTTATTATTGATATAGAATTACTCAAAATGTCGCCATTGATTTAATCAATACAATAGGATTAATCATTTGAATTACTTTGTATTTCTTGTGTCCAATCTAAAAAGTAATATTTTATCTATAATACAAACAATTTTTAGTCATTTTTCCATACAATTCTTTCGGAAAAAACTTTATTACAGATTTTTCATTTCAAATCTACTCATTTAGAAATCCTAGTAATCGGATTGAAAAATTAACATGGATTTATTAAAAAATGTCATGAAAATAACACGGTAATTATTTATTATTACATAAAAAAATGTTAGTATGGAAAATCGCTTATTAAAAATTCACTTGAGGAAATATGTATTTGTTTTCAAGGTTATTAAAATTAAATAATTTGTATGTATTTTCTCGGTTAGTATTTAACAGATTTAAAATTAATATTTATATAGGATATCATTATAAAATAAAACACTATTAATAGTTGGTATTTATAATCTTTATTGAAAGTAAATATATTTTTAAGTCAGTACAATTTAAGGTCAATAGATTCCAAAAATATTTAAGATGCAGGAGCATTTCATACAACCCTGCTAATGTATTATTAATACAATAATTATATCTTATTTAAAATACCAGATATATATTTATAAATAATTATATATTTGTGAGAAATATTCACCTCATTTGAACAAATTAAAAAAATAAAAGAGGAACAGGAAAAAAAATCAACATATATCATAAATACAATAACTGTTGTGTAAGCAAACATCTTAAATATTATTATTACAATAATCCTTTCCAAAACTGTGCTTTGTCAAAAATCCAATACAATTCTCACATTTCATCAAATCGTCGTTAAAAATAACTCATCGTCGTCGTCGTAGTAAAACCGTCCAAATCTTTTTACACGTAATTGACACATACCTTATAAATTCACTCGTTTTATCATCATTAATGATTGTAAATATGTGACACAACACACACACAATAATATTTTGTATCTCGATATATATATTTAGATATAATAATATTAATAATCAACATTGATACTGTTTCCGATTATCGACTAACTTTTTTTTCTCTAGGCACACAGCTGTTTTAATGAAATCCAGTATCGATTGTGAGTAAAGTACACAAATTCGTTGCTGGTGGTACAATATGTAAATGTGGTCTACCAATATTAATAATAAAGAATATACTCCGATGTCCCGTTACAAAGTTGCAGCAAGCACGGGCTACGAAGCAGCGGGTTAATAAATAACACCCTTATACAACCATTCCGTAGTGTACGCACTAATCGAAGCAATCTTATGTAAATATATAATATATAAGAGAGTCAAAACTAGTAATATTATCAAACAATGTTTTAATAACCTCAGAAAATATTTACTTTGTATAGTCTAAATTGTTTATGAAAATGGAAGTTAGTGCCATAAGCATTTCATTTTATATTCACATATTTTGTGTGTGTGTTTCTTTGTATATTATCAAGCAAATGCTACAAAGCCGGCCCTCGATAAATGCATGTTTACAATCAAACAAATTGAGCAATGAAATAAAAAAAAAAAGATGGAATCTTCACACACTTAAACGAGGAACAGCTTAATAGTCTCATCTCAAGCAAATTACTTACACATTATATATATATATATATATGACGAATGTATATAATACTAATCCTAAAAAATGTATAAAAACAAAGACGTAATAATAATATTTGTGTAAATTTGGCAAAATAAAATCTCAGGAATTTCAATTGAACATTGATATTTAAAAAATTGACATCTTTCAATTTGTAAGGCGGAACATGAGTGAGTGAATCAATTGCCTTAACACACAATCAATGGCAAGAATACAAGAAATTCCAATTCATTATATTTAAAACAAAAAAAAAAAAAAACAGCGGCCTTAAATTGACCTCCTAATTTATAATTTTGTACTTATTAATCAAATATATAAAAACAAAAAAAAAGTGGGTAACCAAGTCGTACATTAAAAAAAATATATATATAATTGTGGTACTTTTTACACGAGTTTAAAAGCACCATCAATTTGAATTGGTTGCATTTTGGAAATTATAAATTTTGAGATCTTGACAATCATGGTTGAATTCAACACACTTTGGTATAAATTCTATGTAGACATTAAACATGTTATCATTATATATATTTTTTCTTTTATCTCGACAACAGAATGTAATAGCATTTTAATACATATTAGCACACATTCATTACGGCTCTATTTTAGAATTCATCATACTCTCTATCGAATATATATAATAAATATTCTCAAACAGTTTTTTAATCAACACATGCTTTATACCAAATATACACACTACATGTATACATATACATATATATATAAATTTTATAAATTCAATAAAAATCGACAAGGCATAAATAACACACACACATAAAATACTAGTTTAAAATACAAATCAGGTGAATGCATCACGTCGCACGTATCGACACATTTTCCAACAGCTCTATTGAGAAAACAAACATCCGAAACATAGAAATGGTCATAGAGATCGGTTTCCCGATATCCTCGTCGTATTGGAATTTGAATGCGTTTCGATCGTAGCGCGTGATGCAAACACACTAAAACGTTCACAAACATGACAAACCCTGACACAATGAGTACTAGTAATAATTAATCATTACGTTACACGCTAAAAACAAATATCTTTGGAAAAAAGGATGATATTCACAGTTGGTTGTTGCAAAAAACACGCCCACGAAAAAATGTATACAAGACTTCTTTCACTCTTATTCAAATCATCAAATATCATTTCTCCATCGTTAAAACTAAGACACAATAAATTTTCCACTTAACCGCTACGATGATAATATTTTGACACAAAAAATAGATTTGACATGTAAAAGCACATGACACTTTTATGTATTAATAATATTATTTTTTTTGTCGTTTTCTTTCTTTTTTTTTCTTGTTTTTTCTCATTTTTAAATGTGTATAATAATAATAATATTAATAATAGTAAACACTAGTGACAACCTTAGGGACTAATGCTCATGTAAAATAATAATTATTAATCAGTAGTTTTATTACAGTTTCATTATTACAGTGTTTATATATTAATATACTCTAAGTGACTACCATTACATATTTGTTGTAAAATAAAAGAGTAACCTGTAATTGGGGTTAATCTAATACATTTTCTTTTCATCTCCTTCTTTATTTTTTGATATGTTGTAACAACAAGGAATAACATGAGAAACGGTATCAATCGTGAAACACTGCGACTCTGTTGTAATTCATATAGAGCGTGTGCGTATAAACAAATGTTAGGATAAGCGCGCTTCATGATTGTGAAAATACAAGACAGAGAGAGAGAGAGAGAAAAATAGGTAAAAACAATCACATCACACAATGAACTCTAAAATAAGTAAATTTTATTGAACTTAATTACTTTGTACTTGTACTGACTAAAAAGAGAAAAACAATATCTATTATGGCTAACATATACAAACTACAAAAATATTTGTTACTTGAGAAACACAAAAAAAAACCTCACTGTAAATAGAAGGAAAAAGAAAATTATTTTATATCTTTTTTTTTTAATAAAAAAAAAAAAACATGGAATGCATATTCACATCTTCGTGTATATATATACGACAACATACTCTATGTATAGATATATAATGTATATATAACACTGTAGTTATGTATAATTATACCTTTTAAATATATATATTAAATTTTTTAATTAGATCAACAATGAATATAAGAATCTTTTTATTTTTGTTTAAATTTAAAAGCCTAAACCTGAATTGTGATATTATTGCACAAGCACAAAATGTGGCATTAAAAAAAATTCCAAAGGGGAATAGCTCACAACCATTTTTTTACTTAAAGAGATAATATAAGAAGTGATTATAGATTATTGTAGTAAGTAGAATGATAAATCTTTTCGATAAACGTCTTGTCACATTAGGGCTGGTGTGTGGGGAGGTGGAAAAGCTCTCAAATATTTATTTTTTACTTAGATAAAAGATCACTTTTCAAATAAGAACAAATTAAAGTCTCAATCATATGCATACAAAAAATGTATGACTGACTCTCGATGCATTTTCTATTGCTTTAATAAGATGTGTATGAGTTATGCGTTTGTGTGTGTGCAGTATTATCAATTCTAATGTATCGATTTTTTAAAACATACATTCAATTATAACACTGACGTAGATTATTAATATATAATACAAGATACAGCAACACCCGGACACAACATAACCAAAACACATTGAAAATACTGACAATACGTCAAAAATACTCTTTTTTCCATACGAGCTACGAGACAAACGTTAAAGTGCGAAATGTGTGTAAAGTGTATAAGTAATAACGTTTTGGATATCGAAGTCTTTTCTTGGTTTTTTCCAATATATAATCAATTTTTGGGGAAGACTAGTCTGCAATTACCATCAATATCTCTTCCAGTAAGACAGTCTCAAATATCATTCGTTCTTTCATAAGATATTGTGCACAAACTTCTCCATAGTGGATGTTTTAACACAAATGGGGAAACAAACGATCTGAAATTTATTGCTGAAATTGTCCGAGGGCACATTATTCCTTTACAATGTAAATATATTTTATGTACCGACTATCTGGATAAATATGTATTTAAAATATGAATCTAACGCCAATTTGCGATACCATAAATTATATATATATATATATTTGTCTTTTACAATTATAAAAACCGAGGCAATATTGAATGATCGATATGGCAAAGTTATTAGACTTCAAAAAAAAATTATGCGAAAAGAGTATGGTGTGGAATTGTTCGCGTTTGCCATAAATTAGTTTGTTTTCGACTTTTGAAATCTGCTCAAATTATAAATGCATTAGTTGTTTTAATCCTAAAAAAAAATATCTACAAACATTTTAACATTATATAGGTACAATTGTAATTTAACATAGAATAAAATAATAGGAAATTTCAATTATCGTTATTATCATCGTAATATAAAAATTTATATGGGAATTTTGTACACACACATAATGACTTGTAAAAATCATCAAAAATCCTATCACATCACTGTAATAATTATAATCATAATAATTAATAAACTGTTTTTGTTTTTTCATTTTGTTTTGTAAATTATTGAATCCTTAATAATTAGGGGGGGGTCAGGGAAAAACACTCTTATTAGAACTGACAACACTGGTCACATTCAAAGGCAAATATACATTGTTTAAAGAAATGTAAATGTTGCAACTATAAATAGGTATTCACAATTATCATTACAGTAAAATAGTAATAAATATCCTCCGATGTAAAGACATATCAAAGCTGTGGTGATACACCAGAGAAATACTGACAATTAGATTGCCGCAATCGTGTACGTGTCTCGAGTGTCACCAACTATGTCCTGTAAATATTGAAAATGACCCACGAAAACGCATAATGTCTAAATTTTGTTCAGAATAAATCTAACATCACACATACGTGAACCAAATTTCCAAGTCTAATAAATAATGACTGCTTTGTATAAATAGAAATACATACACATAATTAAATTCTAAAAATGTTGTGTGGCAGTAAAATTATATATGTTATTCAAGACCCGAACTAATTAAGGCCCAGATGAAAGATGAATAGGCCTGAAGTGGGTGTGAATATTAGAGTAATCTTAATAAAATTTTACATTATCATAATATCTGCGCAATCCTTAATGTAATATAAATGAGCTTCGATGTGCTTTAAATTAAATTTAAACTAATTGTTTTTGTAAAAAAAAATTGCCTTAAGAGTTATAAATACAACAAAATAATGAGTTTATCACTGGAGGTATACATATTCTAAACAATAAAATTACACAACAGGGCGATTGAGATCGCTACACAAAATGGACAACAAAAAAGGTATATGTTTGTATGTAGATATATAATTATGCTTTGCATGAAAGATGAAGACCTAGCATTTAAATTTATTATTGATGTTTAATAATTAAAAAAAAAATCCATTGACTAGGACAGCGATTGTCAGGAGAATCATCTAAGGTTTAAAAAGTTAGTTAAAATTGTGAGCATAAAATTGAACGTCGTTAACTTTCAATTTTATTTCAAAATACTTTCGAGTTATCCTAAGAGTAAGAATTTGAAACACTAGTGATGGGGCATGTGATTCTTTGCAAAGATAAAACCCACAAACAGAATCATTGAAAAATTTCCAAAAAATAGATATATTAATTATATATAAATATATAGGGATAAATATTGGAAAAAAAAACTTTTTTCATTGCCAGTGGTCGCAGAAAATACATAGTTAATATGCACTTGTTACAAATTTTTATAGGTCACAACTTATCCTGAAGATACTATTATATCACAGGCATGTTTGTCCGACTGTTGATTACTTTCACTGTTTTGTCGGAGTTTTATAAAATGAGATGAGTTCAGAAGAATAAGATATGTCCATTGAAAAATATGAGTGGTTGGAAATGGAGATGGTAGCGAATAAGAATTCATAAACGGACACAAATTCTTCCACATATTCATAATTATTGTTAAAATTCCAAAAGATTGTATAGCTTATTATTTCAATTGAACTTTTAAGTTTTAGTATGGGTATTTCATAGTTAAATATTCAAAATTACTTGTCAAAATACAGTCAAATACACAAAATATTCTCATCAATTTCTTCCTACAGTCTAAGTGAAATTGAGTGATTGATTTGAGATTCTATGTTGAAAAGCTGAAATCATTTTTTTCATTACTTTATTTCTATGACAAATATGGCAACTTTATTGAAAAGAATACCATTGAATGTATTGGGACAAGATAATTGAAATGCTTATTCACGGTGGACATGTGGAATGGGCCTCTCTCTTACTAGATAATTTTTTAAATTTAAGAATCTAATAAGTAAAATGGCAAATTTCAAATCTCGAAATTGTATGCGAAGCTCTACGAGAAGTTTAATATATTCGAAGTGTGACTATTTACGAGTATCAATTTCATAATGGAGATACTGTTGGTATAATATAAATATTTATATACTCGAAAAAGAAACCAATGGCAATAAGTTTTCAAATAAATTATTGTGGTCGCTTGACTCAATATAAGTGGTGTGCGATTCAAAATTTCCCTTTAAGTAAATCACATATACATATTGTATGTATATATAACTTCTACAACTACAGTAAATTGTCACAATCTATAGTTAACGAAAAAAATGTATATAGGATGCTCTCAAAAAAGAGTTACATGAAAACATGTTCAATATTACTATATTAGACTTTTCAGAATATGGTATAGATAAATTTTGTTGGACAATATACATATACATATATGAATATTATTATTATTATTATATAAATGTATAATTAAGTTTATACCTAAAATACACATGGCACATGGATACAATTCCCAGCCGATCCAGATAAAAAGCTGAGCCAATCATACAATGATATGTTTCGCACACAACAGTATACTCCACAAAAACTAACCTATCGAAACCAAATATATTACCACGTCACAATCACACATCATCGTACACACATGCAGAACATTAAAGTGAATTCAGCGGAACACTCTTCGGCTGCCACACATATTGGCATAAAATATATTGGTAACACAAATATGCAATACGTCGATGCAGAAGAAGAGTGTTCCGACCGACACTGCCTAAATCTTCAAACAATCCTACTTATTATAACATCTCAGATTTGAATCGAAGGTTTGGAGTTTACCACTGCAACAATGAAACTTTGTGCTCTTTCATATCATGTTGAATTTATATATGTATATATGTATTTGAATGGAATTTTTAATTAACCAATCAAGCTGTCCAAAATAATTCACATTAATCTTAATTGACGAACGAACTTGTAAAAAATATTAAATCCTTATAGGAACCATAAATCTGCCGTATCAACGTGAATTAGAATCGAGTTGTTTATAAATAAAAAAAAATCTTACAATTTTCTTAAACGTTAAAAACTAAGCTTTGGGATTGTTGTTGTTTTCTTTACTAGATAGCTAAATGCAATAATTTTTTTTGAAAATAATCCTGCAGTGCATGTGATAAAAATACATCACAATGCATTCAAGTGTTAGTAAAATAATATGTATTATGCGTGTAAACATATATGTAACTACGAATCTATTCAGTACTTTGGATAGTTGAATGACTTTTTTCACTTTTACTAAACTAATAAAAAGTAATCAGACTATTGTGAAATTAACAATAATTATAGGATCATATACATAAATATATGTGGAGCTAGGCTCCAAAAGGTGTGCAAAAAAATACAAGTAAACCAGAAAAAAAAACCAAAAAGTATCATGAGATCTACTCAATTGGCAACAAATTCCAAACGTTGACGACGCCAGAGTCTTCAAACAATGTACAAAGTGTTGAGGATCAGCACATGATGGTTGTTTTTAGCCAAGGTAACAATGTAGCCTTCAGATGTGATTTTTAAGCCGCAGCATCTTGAAACCTTATAAAGAAAATAAGAAATGAAATAGTGCATACTTGAAAATACCGATTTACATTTACATTATGGCCTTTAAAACCATCTTTACCGATAAAATTAAAATAAGCACTGAACTTCTCACCATGCCCGTATAATGAATATACATTATATAAAATATTATTTATTTGGCATATTAACTGTAATGTCCTAATACTACTGAATTTAAATAATATATTGAGCACTTACTTTAACATAGGGGCATTCAAACTCTGTGACCAGAGATCCTTCCCTGGAGAAAACAGCAACATGAAACTTGTTACCGTGGGAATCTCCAATGAGCACATCACCAGCATCAGAGACATCTATTCCGTTTGGAAAGTTTGTTATATTTTCACAGCCAATGCGACGTAAAAATTTCCCATCTTCAGTAAAAACCACAACGCAGTGCCCCTTGAAATCACATACATAAAATTCCTTTCCTGAAAAATATTGGAGATGATTAAAAATTCAATAAAAAATAAATAATTATTAAATTGTCTTTCAATATTAACCCACCATTGATGGCAATATCGGATGGTTCACGCATGCACTCGCTACAATCGAACCAAGACAATAGATCTCCATTTTCAGAAATAACAAAAACAGTTGGTGTAACACTGTCAACTGCCACAATATGACCCTGCTGTGTCACGGCTAGTCCTGCCACGATATCGATGTAACGGACTGCAATCTTCTTCACAAAGTGACCACATTTGGTAAAAATTTGCATACGGGATCTCTCATTGCCACGGTCGCAAACGACAAACTTTCCAGAATTACGCATCACGGCTACTTTCCTCGGATACCACAGCTGACCTTCTTCCTTACCCGCTGTTCCAAATTGAAATTTGAATGTACCGGTCTTGTCGAAAACCTTAAATATTCATTAACAAAAGTTGAAATAAAAGCCAGAGTATAAATTTATTTATGTGTATTTATCAGTGTGCTTACTGAAATACGATGATTGTTTGTATCAGCGACAATTATGTCCTCTTCATTTCCAAGACAAAAACCGTGTGGAGAATTAAAATGTCCTTTTCCACTACCAAGTTGTCCAAATTTGTGCCTGATATGCATCGGGGCAGCTTTGCTTGAACGAGCAAAAGAGCTCGGTGGCAGAATATTATCATCCAAGCCATTTGGGCGAGGAGAGCTCGAGGGAATGGACAAGATTGAAGGAGAACAAACAGGAGCTGGTCCAGAACCATTCACATCTGAAATAAAGTATGAAATTAATTGGTTGTATGAATCATCAAGGTAACTTTATGTGTGTGAATCAATTGCATACCAGTATTCAATTTGACCAAAGCCTGCAAGTTGTTGTAAGCCAATGGGTTGGACAATTCCGGACTGAGTAAATCGGAGAGAGTCAACTGTTGATTGCCTGATTGAGAAATGCCTTCTTTTTGCAAATTCACCAAACGTTGCAAATTATACTCGGCAATCTCCGAAAACTCAGGAAGTGTCGGCAAAGAAGATGTTATGTTTTGCACGAGTGCGGATGGTGATGTAGATACCATGGCAAAATCTTCAAAAGAAGACCCCATTGAACCGGGAAGAGGTGTGGGTGGCGAGGGATTAATGGAACCACTTCCAACACCAATACCACTATCGGCAATTTCATTCATTCCACTTTCTATTTTAAACTTTCCAAAGCTTTCTGAAATGATGAGATCTATTTTCTCGGGAGAAAATTCAAATTCAATCAGGAAATTGAATGATGATTTAGGTGCATCATTAATGAGAAACAGTATCTGATTGGCTACAGTTTTCTTCAACAGAGCGATTTCTGTACCATCACCTTTCTGAAGTAAACGAGAAGTGAATTTGCATGCAGTTTCTATATTTTGGATGGTCTTATCCATCGTATTGAAGAGATCCATAACTTTAAGCTCTCTCTCAGAATGAAGGTTTTCAAGTTGCAGCATCGCATGATCGTGAGCCATTTCTATAGCCGCTTTGAATGATTGATATCTTTCAATGATGAGCCTCTTGGCTTCATCTCTTTGCTTTTGCAAATCGGCAAGGCTATCTTCAAGACGATCTGTAATTTTTTGGCATTCATCGACACGGTTAGAAGCACGGCGAGTGAGTGCCATTAGTTGTCTTCTCAGAGTGGCTTCCGCTTCGGATACACGCTCGCATTGATGAGTCGAGCCGGCTTTGTGTTGACGTATAGTGCACTCATGGCAAACAGCCTCCTCACAAATATGGCAATAGTAGAGAAGGCCTTCTCCATTATGCTCCTCACAGAATATCGGCTTGTGCAGCACCATGGGCTCTTTAGAGTTTCTGATAACATCAAACGGCACAACCTCATGATTTTCAAAACATCTCATAAATTCATGAGCGGATGTGCAATGAGGGCACAGGAAATGGGAGCAATCGGAACAACGGGCGACAGCCTGTTCCTTACTCTTGCACGAGGTGCACACGATCGATTGGTCCACTAGGTTTACATCCAAAATATTTGTAAGTATGTAATCAGATGGCAGGGATGACACACCTTTTTCGGCCTGCAACATGGGTTATCATTAAAATTTTGAAATAATATTGCATACCTATTTATAAATTGTACTCACTCTCGTTTCTTGTTTGCAAGAAGGACAGATGATGAATTTTTCAGTAATAATTGAATCTCCACCATCATCGACCAACAATTTCTCCAAACAGGGTTCACAAAAAACATGTAAGCAGTTCAAAACTCGAGGATTACATAGCTTATTGCTGCAATTTGAAAAAAAAAAAGACAGAAGATTAATAATAGTTTTGTGACCCACTACTCTTTATTCCTGAACATGCATCATTCTCACTCTCACTTTGATTCGGAAAGCTCTCATAATACTTTCATCCTTCAGTCGGCATAAGTCACTCAAGAGAATCATCACTGCCAAAATATTGTAATAGAACAAGTTGCTAAAAATACTCACTCGCAAATGTTACAATCTTGGTCCTGATTCCCACCAGACTCGGACGGCTCTAGAGAGTCGCCTTCGTCTCCCAACCCGACGAGATTGTCCACGAACAGATCACCGTTCAAATCTTCAACGCCGTTCACAGCCATATCGCCGTCAGTTAAATAACAGCAATATCAATAGTAAATCCTGATAAAACTATTCACCTGCAAATTATTGAAAAAAAAAATCTATTGAGAATTCCATGAGTAATGTGGCGGTAGAGGACGACGAGAGTCAAAGGCGTATATTTATTAATCGGGGATACTTGAATAATAAATTAGTGAATGGCGTATAAAACACGTACACTGGGCGACAGGAATCAATGACGCGTTTGGAAATAATAGTCTGGAAATAGACCTTGGCCTTGGCCTTGTCCTTGGGGCGGGGGGTGGGGAGGAGTCGGCCGGGGAGCTGGGGGGGGCGGGGGTAACAGGGGGGGGCGGGGGTAACAGGGGGAGCAGGGGGTAACAGGGGGAGCAGGGGGTAACAGGGGAAGCAGGGGGTAACAGGGCTGGCGGGGGAGGAAGAAGGGGCAGCTGCATATTATTACAGGGATCGATAATTACCTGGGAATTGGGCGCGACTAAAGGGGCGGCGGGCCAAGGACACTAACATCACTATTAGCAGAACACCGGGGGATGGGGGAGGAGGGGGACGAGGGGGAGGAGAGGGAGGAGAGGGAGGCGGGGGTGTAAGGACAGTGGAAGGGGGGGCGGGGGCGGGGGCAGGGGGAGCTGTTGGCAGGGGCGGCCAGGACGGGGAGGGGCGGCCGGGCTCTTGGGGAGTTTTGGGGTTGTGAGATTATGAGGGACTACAGACTGTGACAGGGATTATTATTATTAGCGGGATGACATTACCAGCACATCGCAGTACACTGCAGACACGCGCACTCCGGCACTATCAGCAGCCACTGGACTGGTGTCACTGTGTCACTGTAGTGTCACTGTAGCAGTGTCACTACCGGTGTAGCTCTGTAGCACTAGCACTGTAGTACTGTAGCACTGTAGCACTGTAGCACTGTAGCACTGTAGCACTGTAGCACTGCAGCAGGCCGCGATGTGAAGTGCTCAGTGTCCGCGATCACTGTGCTGCGCCGCTGTTCTCTGCTAGGCTCACCAACACATAGACGCTAAGACGAACCTCTCAAATCCGGCATTTTCAAATTCAACCATCAAATATAATTCAGATACACAAATTATAAACTTATTAGTACCATTGAAATAGAATAAATGTACACATTGTACTAATTAGTTTCTCATTAGATATAAGACTGTGTATTTTTTTTATAAAAATATATAAAACCAAGAACTAATAAGAAGGCTTGAATAAAAATACAACACGATAGAAATAACAAGTTTTCAATCATATCTTAATGTATATAAATGTATAAAATGACCCTTATGAATATTATAATTTAATAATATTATAATTATACCTAGTCCAAGTTGGTGTGATGAAGTGCTATTCGCTTTGCGCAACGATTTCCTTTATTATTTGATTATTTTATTTATTACTTTCTAATATTGACACACAACATTAGAATCATTAGGTATTATTATATTTATGGAGCAAACTATAAAGTTGAATATAAATTTCAAAATTAATTATTTAATTGTGTTATGAGTTTGTTCTGTCAATATCCAAAAATTCAAATAGAAATAATACATTTTATCACATAATAAAGCAATACTATAAAAATGTTTGCAACGCAGTTGAAGGCATTTGAAAACCTGTTTTTCACCCTCCTGGCTGAGGCTTAATTGAAAATAATATATATAATTATAGGACATGTTTAGAATAAAACCCTGTCAAATAGAAAGTTAAACATCTCGGGAAAACTATAATCAATAATATGAATGCGAGTAATATTGAAAAAAAACGTATAATTAGTGAATAACAGTTATCGACGCCGAAATAACCATTTTCAGTTAAATAAATATCATGCTTTTTTTATTAACCAGTGAAAATATCCAGAGAATGTGTTTTTCTACTGTTTAGTTTAACATTTACTGGGCATGAAACTGAGGAGTGTCTTAATTAATAGTAGTGGACAATTTGTGGATTGTTGTCAAAATTCTTCATAAAACTTAAATTGGTATTATATTATGTATTTATTAATTAATCAAGGGCTGATTTTTAAAAGATTAATTAATGTGACTTATTGTGCAATTTGTATCGGCCAGGCAAAACTGCATTAGAAAAAAGATTGCACATTGGGAGATTTAGTAACGTTTTATTTTTAATTTACAAAGAAACGGATATCATAAAGCTTTAATTGTTAGATAATAACTGCCTGCTTAAGTAATGAATGTTAGTTAAAAAGTATGTTTATAAAGAAATAGTTTGTTAAAATAGAATAAAATGATGATCAGTGAAGTTTTTAAATTGTTTTGTTATTGCTTCATGATTGAATTTAATTATTTATCACATTACAACCAACGTTTATATGAAAAGATTGGCTGCAAGTTGTATAAAGCAAGATTATCACAGTTTTAATTTTTTTATCAAAATGTAATGGAGATATTGAAGCTATTACTAGACAAGAGAATCGTTTCTCTTGTTTGTTTCTTTTTTGTTAATAATCTTTCTAAAACATTTAAAAATTAGTTAAGTACACCATCATTAATACAGATGTTTGAAAATATAATATTGTGTCGAAAATGATCAAGTTTTGCAATGAGAAGGTTTCGAATAAAATCAAAAGGAATCCATTAAACTGATTAATAATTATTTACGACTCTAAAATTTGGAACATTCTAGATGAGATTCTGAGCTTTAAGGACATGCTGTATTGATTTTTATATAAATAACTCAATCTCGCCCAGATATTATTGTTCGAATTGCGTCAAAATTAGTCCGGATAACAGAAATTATACTGCAGAAGATGTACCCATACAGAGAAGATGTATTTGTGTATGTACACGAGTCTGGTTGAACATGTGTGTGTAAACATGCGCACGCAATACGAAGTGGTGTGGGTGCTGCTGCGGAACATCAGCTTGCCGCGCAAAGTCACATTTTGTCGCTAGACTAATTTCATCTCAATCTAATCGATAACTTGTCTCATCTCAGATGTTCTTGTTAATCAAACTAAACAGATAAATATATATGTTAGACCATGGTTAGACCTTTTACGGCTCAAAATAACATTATTATTTTTAAAATCTACCCATTCATTGATAAAATAGAGATATTTGATAAAACATAAAATTCACATCTATCACCGAACAAAAGATATATTTAGATTTCATATCCATCTATTGATAAAAAGGAAATAAATAAAGAGATAAAAACAATATATATGTATTTTTGACGAGTAATCGCCCAATAATCAATTGACAGCTAACCTCGTGGTTTTGTTTGTATTTGGATACACATTTATGTTGATTAAAAATGAAAGAATTAATAGTATCAAGATGTGAAAAGGACTTTGTCTTAAAGGCGATAAAAGAAGGAATCGTATGTATTTTATGAAATGTAGTATTTTCAAAATTATTTATTTACTCATATTTGACGTTTGTAGAGACTCGACGGAAGAAACATCGATGAATGGAGAAAAACCAAAATTTGTTTGGGATCTGAATTAGGAAGCTGTCATGTCTCTTTAGGGAATACAAAGTACTTAAAATAGAATATATTTTTATAAAACAATATCGTTAGCATATTTTGATATGTATTTTATATTTACAGAGTTGTCGCTCATGTTACATGTAAAGTTGCTCAACCCAAACAAACTAGACCAAACGAAGGCCTTTTATTCGTAAATGTTGAATTGGGTACAATGGGAGCACCCAATTTTGAAACAAATAAACAATCTGACCTTAACGTATACTTAAATAGACTATTAGAAAAGTGCTTAAAAGAGGCTCGGTGTATAGATTTAGAGTCGTTGTGCATTGTATCTGAAGAAAAGGTAATATATATTTATATAAAATATATTTTGTATTCATAAAATATATCTGTTATTATAATTATCCAGGTTTGGTCTTTGAGAGTAGATATTCATGTACTAAATCACGCAGGTAATTTAATAGAATGTGCAAGCATCGCTGCCTTAACAAGTCTTGCACACTTCAAAAGACCAGATTTCACCATAGACGGAGAGAATGTAATCATTCATACCTTAGCAGAAAAAGATCCAATCCCTACAGTAGTACATCATTACCCAATATGCGTTACATTCGGAATATTCAATGAAGGGTTTTGTATCTTATAAAATGCTTTTTATTATTTCCTTTCCGATGAAATAATCGTGACATTTTTCAGGACAATGATTTCAGATCCAAATATATTAGAAGAGACAGTATGTTCACAGGATGGGGCATTGTTTGTTGTCGGGATGAATTCTTTTCGAGAAATATGTCTACTTGATTTGACCGGTGCGGCTGTAACATCACAGACAGCTCTGATTTACCAAGCTACAAAAAAGACAGTACTGAGAGTAAAATATATTGTTGATGAAATTAAGAGATGTCTGGCTGAAGATTCTGCTGCAAGGTTTGGCTTATTTCTTTTTATCCATTCTATAAAATTTAAATAAGACTATAATACCAATTTTACTTATATTTGCCTAATAGATCAAAGGGTGAAAAAGTAGGCTTCGCAAATGCTATACCGAGTGACCAATTGCTTACTCATGGTGTAGATAGACTTATTTTGAGATTAAAGAAATTCGATTTTGACATGGATAAGGTTCCTAAAGAGACACCAGTTACAAACAATAAACGAAAACATTCTGATAGTGAAGAATCTACCGTTGAAGGTTTTACATTTTTTATTATTATTTAAACTATGGTTTAATTATTATGAATATCTAAATATATTGTGTTTGCAGAAATGACTGTGGTTATTGAAGATGATGTAGCTGCACTTGTACCAAAGGATGTTGCAGAATCAGGGAAAACAATCTGGGCAAAGATGGAAAATAATTCTAGTGATTCAGAGACTGATGATACAACAGATGTCCAATTTGTCAAAACAATAACACCTGATGATCGTATTGTGGATAATATAAGTAAGGCATATTATTATTCAACCTCAGTATTACATAATATTAAACATTCAATTAATATTGTAGAAGTGAGTAGTGATAGCGACAGCGAAGAAGACGATGTTGTAATGTTAACAGATGATGTTAAAAAAGAAGTCTAAAATCTTAAACTATGTTTATACATATCTATAGAAAATAAAATATTTTGCCACAATATATTTTTTTTTGCTATCCTACTAACTAAAAAAAAAATTAATTTTTCCTTTATTATATCATGTATTTGAACAAAAAGATTTTTTTTATATACATAAGAATACAATATGTAGGTGTGTATTTTGATTTTCTTTTTTCATGTACAGCACTCATTTATGAGTTCTAAGTCTTGTTACATGGTGATGATAAATGTAATCTATCCACCGTGTAAATCAAAAGATTGCTCCTTTAATAGAAGAATAGCAGAAAACTAACAATATGTTTAACTTTTGAACGAAAGCTCGTCATGTATTATTTCACCATGGTGATGAAATTTAACCCATGTATCTTTTACGATTGAATTTTCATTCTTCTATTAAAGCAGCGAAATGTTTTAATCATTTAAGTAAAAATTATATGAACAGTACACATATTATTATAAATAATTAAACGACTACAGATCATAGGACGTCTTGATTCAATCCATTCTTCTGATCCAACTTATTGCTATTTGTCTTGACCATGTAAATGAAGTAGGTGATTATCTCCTTATCGTTGACAGGAATCGTTTTGAAGTGTTTCTGGATGGTCTGAAAAAAGGTTTTCTTGATATTTTAAAGATATATAATCTGTTCGAGATTGAATATTTAAAATGTCTCATAAAGTAGACGACTCACATCGGCAAGTTGACCTTTGTTCAGTCCAGGGCGAGTCGATATTTTGAAGTAGCGTTTATATCTTCTCAGGGTGTTTACTTGCAATTGAAAAAGATCTACTTCGGGAGAATCTGTGTCGGTTTCATTACTATCATCTTCGGAATCTTTACGACGTCTTTGCTTTGTTCGAACACACTGGATCATCGATTTGTGATGGTCACAAATGTAAATATGTCGAGCCTGATTCAACAAATATTATGATAGCATTAGAATAACATGTTTTTTATTGATGCACTTAAAATATTTACCATGTTATCAACACTCAGTTTTAGTCTCTTTTGGGTTAAAGTCTTTTGAATTCTCTTGCTATATGATGCATTTCCTGCTGGTCTTCGACATCGCTCTCCATCATCCAAAAGACAGCACACCTGCTCCATCGGACCACGAGAATCTTCTTCTCCGGTGCTGAATCCATTATTACTATTATGTGTGTGTTCGCGTTGAATCATTTTTGCTCAAGCGATTGATCACTAAAAGAACAAGAAGAAAATATACTAAAGGATTATGATCCCAATAAATTATTAAAGGACCTCTAAGTAGTCTAGCGTGTCAGACTCAGATGACCACAAAGATGGCCGAAATATTTGTATTTTTCACAATGTAAATGAAAAAATTAACGATATAGTGATTGGATACAATATCTAATAAAAGGAAATTATGAATATGTTAATCCATTCATTAAATATGTATCGTATTTAGGATAATTTAATGTTTTTTTGTGGTAATGTTAGTGTGATTGAAAATAATTATTTACGTGGGAAATATTATGAAGACTCTTCTAATAAAGGCGAATTGAAGAAATGGTTAAACCAAGTCAGCAGAAAAGACAGCGCCTTCCTCTCACCTACGAAAAGAAACCGACAGCCCTAAAAATGTTGCTATCGTCGATGCTGAATTAAAAAATAAAATAAAAAATGCATACCTCATGTAAATAAATGAAGTACTTAATGGAAATTGAACGTATTAATAATTAAAATGCTATAAAGCGTGTGAACCAGGTGTGAGCTCAAAACTTTTTGTTGAAAAGTAAATATTTTGAATTAAATAATTTATTTTTTTAATCGGTCGTACAACTCATATAATGAATTAAAACATATTCAAAAGGTGTTTGAAATTAAAAAAATAAAAATTTCTTAAGATAAATACATAGTATTGTTTGGATAGAGCAACATTGTTAATAGTGACAGTGACAGGTGACAGGTCTTCCAATTCCATCGTATTGCATTATTGCGTATAGAATGTTATATTTATAGGAGTGAAGTGCGGTGTAATAATAATGTTGTTCTTCATCCTGTGCTACCTGATGGTGGTCGTGGTGAGTGTGTGTCCGCCGCTGGAGTGTGTGAGCGCCGGAGTGCGGCTCGAGCAAGTCTGGCTGGGCGTGTTTCCGTCGCTGTTCCCGCCCGAGGACGCCCGCTTTGTGGCTCACCACGCGGCGCGCTCTCGGCTCAAGGTGCTGGAACACGCGGTGCTTCCTGCTGGCTTCGTGGCCGTGGCGCTGTCCGGCTACAAGCAGCATTGCGAGCAGTGGGCCGCTCAGCTGGTCGTGGCCGCCGCGCTGTTTGCTGTGGCTGGAGTGGCCGTGTGTCTGTCCTGGTCCGGCCGGCGTCACCCGATCTACCGGCAGCTCGATCTCTATCCGCAGCCACAGCTGCAGGAGGACCTCATCAACCAGCAGTTTAGACGGTATTGCTTTCTACTCCGTACCATACCGATGATTGAGACTCATATACATTTTATTAACCGATTCCCTTCAAATTATGTTTTAAGAGTTGACAAAGTATGCATTCATACAAATACGACAACCAAAATAGTTGTGACGGACGATTGGATTATAAAAGTCTCTTCTTATGGCTTAAATATATGTCACCAAGACGATGCAGTCCTCGTAGTATACAGTGTAAGTGAAAAATAATTCATTATTTATTTATTATCTGTATAATATTGTCACGCACCATACAGTTATCGTGCTACACTCGACTCTCTTATCTCTTTATTTTATCACAGGTTTTTTTATATGCGTGTTCCAGTTTAATTACTTATAAAGTTTATTTATTTTAGAGCGACACTCATAAACTATCGACACAAACCGGTAGTGAAATGCAATTTGTCAATATAGAAGTGAAATCTACGCGAGAAAAAGTCAAACCCTTCACGATTAGAGTGAATTCGAGAGATTTTCGTGACTTGCAAGACAAAGTTACTAGACAAATTGTGGTTCTTCCAAATATAGTCTTCCATAAAACGATTGTTGATAAATTTGTAGACGTTTTCAAGAAGCAAATTGAAACAAATGAACCATTCGTAACAAATGCGGTGAGCATTGTGTATTAATTATAAAATTATCTATTATTAAATTATATAATTTTTTTTTATTTTCAGGAATTAGAATCATGTATTGGATGCATGCAAGAGATTTCAAATGTGAAAATCAATAAACAATGTTCAGATTTTCAAAATGTGGACGTAAGACCCGATAATCAGGGTACTCCAAGTTGTATACAGTGTTTCTGCAGGTAAAAATGCTTAGTTAAATTAGCTTATTATTTGTGGTATGTCTATAAGGCTAATTTTTGACTGAGTCAAAGGTATATTTGATAGTGCAAGTTGAAATTCCTTATCAATGAAAAAAATTATGCTGATTATTAAATATGTTCATTAATGCATGATAATTTTTACAATTACAGGCCAATGTGGTGTGCTAGCTGTCTCGCTCAATGGTTTGCGAGCAGGCAAGATGCGGATCACACCGAACTATGGCTCGGCAGCAAGTGCACCTGTCCTGTCTGCCGAGCTACATTTTGTATGTTGGACGTGTCCTATGTCAGATCAATCGACAGCTTTCTATTTGACTAATCAACCAAAAACAACCTGGCTGATCATAAGACGTGTGATACATTTTACAATTTTATTTTATAATAAATTACTACTCATTTACAATTTTATTTAAGTATAAGTGCTGTCATGCACAAACTAAATTTCTCTATATTATTCATTGCACAATGATTTTGTCATTAAGTATGATATTAAAGTGATACAATATTAATGTTATATACAGTTTTATAATACATACATAATATATTTAAATCGAGTATACTAAAAACATTTTTTATTGTTAATATTTTCATAGTTAATCTATTTAATAGTTAACATTTGGGTCCTTAAATTACACAGTGAATTATATATAGGTGCATATTTAATTATCGATACCTAATAAATTGTTATTATTCTACAGAAAAAAATAAAATTTCGAATTTAATTCAAAACAGTTATTTCAAATAATCTATATTAATTTAGAATAGGTAAGTGTATCCATAATTGAAGTGTTTTTCTGTATAATATGTAATATGTTTTCAACGCAATAATTAGCAAGCATCTTCCAAATAATTGTATTAGTAGATGTGATAATAATTTATTAATCTTTATGTAGCTTAGAATGTTGATTAGCCATAAAGTTAATTCAAGTAGTTACTCCAAACAATATTCTTTCCCGCAGCATATGTAATAAAAAATATTAACATAAACTTTCCTATATATAGTATTTACAAAATGATCTTATTATAGACTGATAAAGTTATAAAATGCAGAATTATTTGCTATTTCAATGACTTTGTTTTTCTCACATCGATATTTGTGTAGTATCTAATTGGTTTATATTTTTTTATACTGCGTTTTTAAGTGTCTTAGAAAATTGTTGTTACTTTAGGTTATATACTGTGAGATGAAAAAAGTCAATTAATTATATACAACTTTGATATAACTAAACTATTTAGTGTATTTGTGTAGAGACTATCTATTTCTATTGTAATACTATTTCCTTGCATATTTAATGTGAAAATGTTAATATATTTGTAATATCAATTTACAACTTATTAGATTAAATGAACTTAAACAAAACACAATCAAACATATAGAATTCACCTGATACTTTTTAACAATAAACAATGTTAATGAATCTCCATTAAGATAATGTAATAATCAATAGTTATTCAATAATAGTTGTATGTATGGCAGACAATTTAAAAATCTTATTATTATAAGGTTTTAATAAATATATTTGTAGTGATGTAACTCAAAAATGTTGTTTTATTTAGTGTTTGCTACTTTAAATTGTCCTTGGGCCCAATAATTCACATTATCTGGTAAATATTGATAGGATAGTGTAATTTTGTTTATTTTTCCCCCCTCTTTCATTTTATTACTATTTAGACTTATATTCATTATTGATTTATTTCTAAAGCCTAGTTATTACTGAGGATTTTTTTTGATAAAGTTGCATATTAATTATCTCCAGTCAAATTAAAAACTCCATGTCATTGTTGGAATGAATGTCGATATTAAATCATGTGCTACGTGTATTTTGTGAATGTACCTTTGTTCTCCCTTTTGATTGATGGACTTTAAAACTGACAAACATATTACCGTTTCGCGATTACTGTACAAATACAGGTACAAGGTACAAAAGCAATGAGTTTTTATCATGAAAAATACCTTTGAGTTGTTACAAACATTTATAATTGAGATAATATATTATGTATACTACGCATATTTTTTACTATATGTATGATTAATTTCACATAACATTTTTAATTTCAAATAATTTTTTTATGTCTGCAGAAACCAACTAACTGTCTGACAAAAAGTTGGCTTTTTAATGAAGAAATATTGCTGAACCCGAAATATCGCCACGTAGCATTGTTCCCCAAATAATACAATGAATCCTGTGCAAAAATACATTCACAATACCCATTACTAATGAAAATGGACGTCATTTAAAATGACCGCTGTAATTTAAAACAATCAGTGGTATTATTTGAAAAGCGCTGATGACGGAGGACTTTTTATTGTATAGAAATTGAGTCTTAGTCAATAAAATATTGATTTATGATAAATGTTTCGTGAATAACGAATGAATTATTGAATCATCGTCATTTGCAGTATTTCGGTTTTCATTTTACGACACAATTAATATAAACATGAAGGTTGATATCGGCACTTGTGAACATGTTGTGTAATCAACAAACACAGCACTTTGTTCATTTTAAATTTTAAATAATTTTGAATATTTTGTAAACAGTTTAAATTTCACGCTTGAAAAAATATTTATCTGTTAGTAAAACTATTAAAATTTCTACTCTATCCACAGTATTCCTTATCCAACTACCTCTTTTATTCTCCTTTGAATAGGCTACAACGACTTGGTGATCTCTTTTCCACCAATTCTGCCACCTACGTGGCTTGTTTAGGAGCTACCGTATATATTATTAACATATAAATGATTGCTTCCTACACCTTAATTTATTTAACTTAATTTTATTTTATATACATTCAATATATGTATACATTTTTATATAATACTATCTTTTTTGTATAACCTTTTCATTTGTGTTTTAAACCATTATTATTATTATTGTCTTGTCTGTAAAAAAAATCTTATGAGCGTTTATATGCAAATATATAAAATTACGTTACGAAAGGGGCTGTAAAATACTTTTTCAATCAATAACTATATGTACATGTACCTAAACTTAATAAGTAACTAATTGGCAACGTTATTAATATATTTTACTTTAAATCAAATAATCGATTCGCAAACAAATTAGGCGATGAATGTTAAAAAAGCGCGTTCATTGGTTGCTATCCACATATGTATACCCATAATTTGAATCGATTCCATAAAATATGGGTAAATAATTCGTTTGCATCGCATATATGTATTTTTTTCCAATTATTAGATAACGTTTGTTAATTGGACAAACCGTAGGACGTTGATAATTTCGTGAAGTGTGAATTATGACAAAAATGGGTCGGCAACCTCTATAAATCTTAATTAGACATTACTTAAATGTCTCCTCGGGCCTTTCTGTGTAATCCTTTTTCATAAAATTGTCACATTGTACCTGGAATACCTACTGTATTTTTAGCGACGGTCCACATATTATATGTATTCACAACTTATGTGAAAAACATTTTATTTTTTTTGGTTCAGTAACCTTAGTTCTAAGATGATAGTGAAAAATATTTAATTATCTGGTTAAATATTCAGAATTGGACATGTTGATTTGACTAATTATTCTAGCTGTGCGTGTTTTCCCCAATTTCACAGTGTGATTATTGCGCGAGTTTAACATAAATGAATTAAGTTACTGAAGCACTTGTTGGTGATCTTCTTTAACTATTAGACGTCTCACTTACAATAAGTATATATCTTATTTGAATAATTTGAATGTTTTCATATGAGTGAATCAGATATTCAGGGAAAACTTGGATCTAAATCAGTTATAACCAGTGTTGGGCCAAAGTCAAACAAATCTTAATTTCTCTTTTCTGTACATCGCTCCATACTAATGTCTCTAAAATACTTGATTGCACTCTATTGGGAAAGAAGATAGAGTGATATGAAGAGAATAAAAATAATATTCGTTTGACTTTAGCGCAACACTGGTTATATCCGTAAATATTTTGAGTTGTCGTGCGATTTTCATCTTGAGAATTACCAATCTAGATAAATGTTTTTTTTTTAATATTTTCTCTTAGAAAATAGTTTTTATAACTGTTTGGCTTGTAGGTCACCGAGGCCAACGAACTCTTTAAGATTTCAGCGTGCCTTTTGAAAGGAAATCATCATTTGTCTCGACAACCCATCTCGAGTATTTTTTTTTTCTCAAGGACTTCCAGCCTTAAGATATTTTCATGTAGGAAATCACAATCGTGTAAGATATATTAATTGAAAGCTTGAGTATCGAAAATGTACGTAATAGATGTTTTAAAAATATTTATAACAACGTGTTAATTCATTGTCTGTTGGTGATTTTAACTATTACTAGTAACACAGGTCACTGACTTAATAATCAGTATTTACCTTATAATACAGAAAATCAGAGTAAACCTAGATCAAGACGATCGATTGGGATTTCTTTAATATAATTCCCAATAGTCTTAATAACCAATCAAATCATTTTTTTAAGTTGAACAGGATTTAGTTACACAAGTAACCGACTTAATAATTACCTCAGTATTTACCTTACAATTTAGGAAATTAGAGTAAAGCTGGACCAAGACAATCGATCGGGATTTTATTAATATTATTCGTGATATTTTAGCTGTCGATCAAATATATTTTTTTACTTGAGCATGATTTGAGCCCATCACTACGAAGTATTTACTGTCGTATAGAAGACCACTTAATATGCTAAGCGATTCTTTCCATTGACACTATCTTATATTATGTTTTATAATTCATATTTTACTTTAGGATGTAAAGTATTATTTATGTGTGATGGAAATCTCTTTGAGGTATAATTTGTAGTAGTTTATTTTATGATTATGACGATATATTACTAAATAAATGTATACCATCAGTTCCATCGCTATTATAATAAGAGGTTCGATATTTTAGGACACTGTCGGAAGTATCTAATATTTTATTGTTTGGTGGTTGGCAGGGGAACGTGACAGTTTAGGGGTTCAAAGTGGATACGCTCAAAGTTGTCGATCTTGGTGTTTATTTAGAAAGTATGGGATATTTAGAACGTGTTTCAAAAACATTCGTAGATCACAGGGGACCTTCTTTCCACATCCTGGCACTAAATATTTTATACTACACTTGAACTTTTCAAAGGTCCTAAACCACTTTACGGCCAACATTCGTACCCTTTCACACCACACAACAACGAGGAATGTGTGAATTCGTAAACAATGACAATAAATACATTTTATCACCAGGTTATTTATTCCCCACCAACGAAGATAAGATCCTGATATTTAGACACAAAACGGTGGGCATATAACTAATCTCTCATTATGAATGATCTTTGGGAAAAGCAGGCCAAATTGTAGGATTCGTGTAAATTTTTCATCACATCTTCAATCGTAAAATCGAACCCATTCGAAAAGAGGCCATCAAGGTATTCACTGCTGGAGATGTTCTTTTTTTTATTTCAAGTTCTAGAAGGCCTGCTGGACCTAAATTGCCTCCACAGGTGATCCATGGGCTGAATATTTAAGTAGATGTAGCCTGGACGATGAGATATTTTTATTATTTACTATGTAATATGTCCCGCCTGATACAGAAAATAAAATAAGCGGATTGATATTCGCTTAAATGGACTATTTTTAGAAAATCTACTATTAATATATAAAACCGAGAGTTAGGTTTCTCAACAACCAAGCTCTTTTGTAGATTTTTTGGATATTATAATAATAAACATAATATCATTTTACGAATAATCTATGAATTTTCCCGTGTACTCAAGTTTCATTAATTTTCAAACATGTGTGTTCATGTTTGTTCTCAGAACGTGGAGTCAATTAAGAAATTGATTATTCATGGCAATTTATTTATATATTAAGGTAATACATTATATGTATTCTCTCTGTCAACGTGATGCCTGAAAGCATTTTGTCTACAATTCTTAATTTATTCAGGTTAAACGCTCGAAAGCAGATTTTCAGTTGAGATTGCGTCGTGTGAAGTTTGTAGATATTATTTCGATAAGGCATGCTTCGGAATCGAACACAATTTGAACTGAATTCCCTTTATCTTTATTTATTTTATTATTGATACACTATAATATGAATGAGAATCATTTCAGGGCTGCAATTATACCCTAGGTACTTGGCGTTTAACGATAACCTTCGAATTATTGATCAGCTGTGAAAAAATCCAAACATAACTCACGGGGCAGACTCGACGAGGTCATAAAATTTCTTTAGTTTTATAGGTCGTAAATTTTTCAAATTAGGAGAAGAGACTTCTTCCGGCGTCGCGACGGCCATTTTATGGCAAATGCGGGACTACACCCCGTGATTAGTTTTTAAACTCTTCTGGACCTTAGATATTTTCACGGCAAAGGTGGGACGATCGTAAATTTATAACGAAAAGCATCTGCTCTGAGATAATTGCTCACTTAAAATATATATTATGAGCTCATTATAGATCATAAATGGCACAAGTCTCCGGCTCTTTTACGAAAAACCATAGAATATATTTTATATTAATTGATTAGAGTAGGCATTTTTATACATTATTTATTATTATACAAGGTAGACTTTAAATAACTGAGAATATTTTAGGGGGTGGTTGGGTATCGCAATAATAAGCGAAAAAAAATATTTAAAAAAATTTATATAAAATTCAAAAAATATATAAATAATATTAATAGTGCTTTTGGAATCGAGTTTGGGCCATCATCTTGGAATCAGCTGCTTCTGTGAAGTACTCAGTAGTGAGTTTACGTGTGTATTGTGTATTATACGTAATTAAAATTAATAATAATTTAAAAAAAATGAAATATTCTCAGTTATTTCATGTCCACCCTGTATACCTAAGTTCTGGGTATGTTGATTATTCAGGAAGTATTCTATTCAAGTTAGTAATAATGGTCAATTTGGCCTAATTCCATATGCTTGTTTGATCCTAATCAAATTTCCTTTCAGATTCATGATAAATTATATTACTTTCATAAAAAAGATGAATAGTGAACCCACAATGATTAGTATGCATAGGTTATTTAATGAAAATGTTTTTAGTTAGGTTGTACTTGAACTGGTGTAGCTTAAAATTTATAACTAGATCAAAAAATTAGCTGCTTAATCGGTGAATAGAAGCCGAAGATCCCCTTCTGTAAGTTTCAGAAGATTTTCAGTATCGGTTCATTTAATTCGAGATAAGACAAAGTTAAGATGGCCGATTTATCAGCGGCGACACATTGCTCGTGAATAATTAATACCATATTCACGACACTGAACAATCTGTGAATATTAATATAAAATTATATTGAGCATGTGGTATTTCAGGCATGCCTTCGTAAATTGAATATTAAATAAAGTACGGAATGCCAAATGTGTTTGTTTCGTGTCCACAAATATATCTGGACATTTTAATACCAAAATTTTGAGAGGTGCACCGATATTAGAAGTGTTTAGATAAATAAAATCTATTGATGCTATATATATGTGAAAATAATAATATAAAATTCTTGGAAAAGACCATTAAATACAGGAAGCACCATGGCATTTTCTACTGACAAAGACTACGACTGAATAAAGTCTCTTCAACGAGAAAACATCCCTTTGGGAATATTTTTTAAAGAAAACATCGCTTGCACGGGAAAAACTACTACTTTTAAAATATTTTTAATCGAAAACCGAACCAAAACCTCAATAATACGTGTTAAAAAAAATCAGCCAAGAGAGTGAAAAACATATTTTAAATTGCTGCGTGGCTTATTATATAATACTGCAGTACCACTAGAGCATTACGGGGATCCCAAGTCGTAGTGATGATAATGCAGCACTCGTCAGTAAAAAAATACAATTTTTAAAATTTGCCATTAACTTTATATATAGTTTGTCCCATGAATAAAATAATTGATGTATGATAAATGTAGATGTACGAGTACATCGTTGAATGCTTTGTTTAAATATCAGGTTGTTTAAATAAAATAATAATGTAACATTATAAAGGAAATCAAATCACATCACCACACCTACTAGGACTAGGTCTGATTAAAATAAACGCTTTGAAAATAATATTATTTGTGATACGAAAGGGGAAACATATTATATTTATTCGTTTGATGTTTTGTTGCATTTACTTAGGAATACATACAGCATAGGCGGAAATCTCGTCATATATAAGCGTTTGAAGAGGAAGGCTTTGTCTTGGTGTATTAATATTGGTACTTTGATATTATATAATATATTTAGATTTGACTAGTGATATAAAATTATTAATAGTCGTGTTGAGGCCTCAATTATTGCGTGATTAATATAGTTTTTTCATAGGTCTCTTTCTCACAGTTAATATGAGCGGTTTTAATCCCGAAACATGTGCCGCACTGTTAACGGGATACAAAAAGTCCCGTCGGTTTTATTTCCCGGATTTGGTCCCGCCAAATAAAGGACTGATTAATCTCTATTAAGCCGAGGACACGAGTAAGCAACTTGTCGGCTTTTTTCAACGCTAACTTCGCATCATTAGCGGGGAAAATGGACTGGGAGAATCACACATTTTTTACATTTCATAATAAACCGACCGGATTAAGGGAGTTTGACCCAGCTTCAAAGGCTTTCGGTTAATTTAACAAAGGTAACAGTTAATTAAATTATTACCTCATGTCTGAGAGTGCAAAGGAAAAGAGTGAAATAACAAGATTTGAATGTGTTTAGGTACCCATAGACTTAAAAAGATTTTTAAAGAAATAAAAAAAAAATTATATGAGGCGTTCAGTTCCTTAATCCTTACTTCAATATGGAGTATTTTTTTCTAGATGTGGTTATAGTAATATCCAGTGCAGCTAAAAGAATCTATCAAAATTCACCATTCCAACCTAAATCAAACGTATTATATATTTTTACGTAATACTCGTGTAAATTAATTAATTTAATAATTATTTCTAACGGATAAAGGTATTTTTTAAAGAACTATACATTCTTACCTGAAAACAACCATTCTCAACATAATTATGTAAAGGTGCATCGTTTTTTTTATTATTTGAATAATAGAAAGTACCACTTATGAGGATTATTTATTATACGGCCGTATTTAATATAATAGTGTAAAGAGAGTGTGCGCATGCGGTGCGTATACGAATAGAACTGGTGTACAGAAAAACTACCAAGATCTATTCGTATACGCACCAATAATACTATTCAGCTCTAGCACGACTCATTGACACAGTAGTTATTTAACTAGTGATTTATTTTCACCTTAAAATCGTGTATTTATTTATTAATAATGTATATATAACATATGTCAATCTGTTCCTTTTCTTTATCAAATAATATAATGTTTGTGAGTTAATTATTTTACGGGTCAGTGTTGAGTTCATAGTTATGGAACTGAACGCCGATTTGTTATCGGTTGATTATGAATATTCACACATTTTGTATTAAATATGGAAATGTATGCAAATTCGTGCTTGCCATAAGATACTCATCGATAAGGGTTACATACATCTTAATCTCTTTACTTCAATACAGTCGTTTATTTTTAATTAACTGCTTAGCCTAGTGTGGTAAAATTTAATAAAACCTTCATACAACTGCTCGTCATTACCATCTTAAAACGACAAGGCAGTTTGTCTGAGTTTAAATGTGATTTTATAGTTTAACCTCTCCTTTGCGAATCGGCTGCAATATTATACAGAGTAGAAGTCACTGAGGACATTTCACTATAATATTAAGTTTAAAGTTTGCACAGAGAAATATGGAAAACGAATCTTCGCTACGAGTTGTATGCATTATTTTTAATTTTAAGCAGAAACCGCATCTCGTAGGCACCTTTGTTTTATATTATTCAAAATGTAAGTTCTCATCAATAATAATAAAATGAGTAATGTGGTGTTAATAACTTATCGGAATAATCGACTTCGTAAGCTTACATAGCCAATATTGATGATTGATTAACGTATATTATTACAAATCAATGCGTAAACATTGGCTTGATCCTATATAATTTAATACCCATATAATATTGATGCAGATGTTAAATTACCGCGTACATAATAAAAAGTTCATAGTATTCCTTGAATATGAAATGAAGGTGGATGGTGATATGTTGCATAAAAACTTAACCATTAAATCAGGGTGGTAATAATAAATATGTAGGTATATATATTTTTCGATGTTTATATAATATCAGAATAGTATGGGGGATAAGGCGCGTGTAAATATTGTGATCATGTGTTCAAATAATTACAATAAAAAATATATTTAAAAAAACTCGATCTATCTTTTTGAAACATCTTTAATCTCCATGATTTTAAGGTAAATACTGAGGCGTAATAGCTACAAATTCTGCGAGTAAAAAAAACTTGTTTATTACAACTGGGAGATTGGTAATAAAAATATAAAACCCCGATCTATAGTATAGATCCAGGTTTACTTTGATCTCCTGGATTGTATCGTAAATACTGAGGCGATTATTAAGTCGGTGACATAACACGTTATTGTGTCTAAAAACTAAAATTTGTAAAAAGCTTCTTAAAAAGACCCTCGGGGCATTATATATAAATAAATAATAAACATGTTCCCTATTGATCGAGGTTAGCCTTAGGTTATATTTTACGAGTCGCTGAATTCTTCATGATATATCGCCGATTGTCCGAATTTATAGATAGGATAGTTAAATCATGTCAAATGGCATAGTGAGGAGCGAATCAAGTTTGATAAATGTGTACAATCCGAACCGACGAATGGCAGACATGGTGTAGCGTCGCTTTTATTTAAAACATTGAACAGGGTGACTCTGAAATTACAAAGCGTGAACTGCAAACAAATGGTCGGACATTACTAGCAATTGCCTACGATTAATAAACACGATGGATATAATAACATTTAATTCACTCGGCTGCTCGACCGTGCAAGAAAGGCTGCTACGACGCAGGGCTACGACGCGACGCAGTGCTACGACTCGCACCACACGTGTAATCGCGAAAACTTCTTCCATGGATACCTATGATAGAAGATTATATACAAGCTAGAATCATATTCTTTAATGATGAATAAAAATAAAATAATGGGAGTGAAGATTAATTAATATACTTCCATGAATAAATATCACTGTTATAAATTTACACTTTTACGGATTTCAATCTGATACCAATATTGTTTAAAATATATAAAACAAATCATAAATAAAACATTCAATTGGATTGAACTTAACTAGATAATTGGGTACTATTAAGTTTTTTGTATATTAATTGGTTTTGTTTGGTATTAAATAAATATATAACAATCAGCCACCTTGTTTGTGGCCCAGTGGTTAGTGTGACGAATTCGTGAGACTTGAGACTCTTGGGTTAGATCCATGGCATGTCACTTGGTAGACCTACTAGTATCTAGATATCTAGTAGTATTAGATCTGAAAGACTCATTGCTGTGGGGTGGCTTGGGAAACCACATCTACTATATTATGGCCTGGCCAACCCCTTACAAGGGAATCCAATGGGGATGGCGTCACAGTATTTTATATTTATTTATTTTATGTAACAATTATCCCTAATTTGTGTTGATAATATGGTTATCCGCACAGCGTGTAAAACTGATTTATTATATAAAATATAACAGCAAAGTAAAATATTGGTCCCATATCATTTGAGCAATTTTTTTTTCATACAACGATATTATTCAAGAATATAGTATCAAGGCGCTCTTTCAACGATAATTTGTTGTTCTAGGATATGAAATTAAATTGTGTGCCTGTAATGAAGTCCTGCTGTGAGAAATTGGAGTAATGTTCCGGACGACAATTTATTCCATATTACATAACAACAGAGATTGTATAAGTATTTTATTTTGAACATGTATTGCAGTAAAAAAAACTCGGATTTATGAAAAATAGTATAATATGTATTGGCAAAACGGAAATTGCAGTCTTTGGAGTGAACTTTGATACTATATTTCTTTAGTTTCATCACGTAAAGTTACCAGAGTTAACAAAACTAATTACCTTAGCAACCACATACAAATCACTGCATTCCAACCCCTTGACATGTTAACTATGATTTAATTGGCATAGTTACTATAGTAAAAAGTATATCAACGCCCCGTTGCAAAGTAACATTCCTTATTACGAAGTGTGAAAAATGTTGACGATCGTGTACAAAAAATATGAATTTTTTGAAAAATAGAATTTATTTTTAAATCGAAAATAGATAAACTATATAGGAATTGAATTGAATTGAATAAACAAAAATGTCAACAAAAACAAAAAAAATAAATAAAAATATTTGACATGTTCATAAAAAGTAAATAGTTAAGCATGTGGACAAGTTTGAGTAGATGAAATAAGTACTTAAATTCCTATTAAGCAAATTTTAAAATAAAATTGTACTTTAAAAAGGCCCTTCGACTATGTTCAGCAAGTTATCTTCAGATTTGTCTTTTATTATTAGTTTTGTTTAATAAATTATGGAGTTCTACCAAGAAAGAAAAGAGTAAAAATCAATAAAGTCTTCGATTAAACCATTAATATTAATTTAAAAAAGTATATGTATGCATTTAATTTGTATTCAACTGCACAAACATAACGATTTGATGTTAAAAGATAATTTAAAACTGTATTGGCGCTGAATGAAATTAACATGCAGTAAAAAAATTTAAAAAACATAGTGGATTTTGTTCTAGTATTAAATGGAAAAAAAATCAAGAATTTCTAATGCACTTTCGAGTTGTGCAATTAAAATAAATCGCATTTGGGAGGTGGGTTTTAATAATTGAAGAATAAAAAAGTTCCCAGGAGGGCGACCGAATGAAATCGACGTACCAAAAGCGGACGCAAATAAAAACGTACAAAACCAACATGCAAATGAAAACGTTTCAATTCTGTACACTTTTCAGGTGTGATATGTTCGTTCGTTTCATTTAGAGAACGATCATGGTGGAGACATTGTGTTCATTTTGAAATAAGAGGATTTTTAAATTTTATGTTTTATAATGAAGATCGGCCAAAATGTGCAAGAAAATAAAATGATATATTAATTTCATATTTTATTTTTGGGTAACCTGTTAGAGAGGTTTTTTTTAGAAAATAATAATTTATAAAAAAATATTCAACATCCCCATAAATATTAATACTGACTGAAAGCTTACAAAAATAATTTTATCAGATATTTTGTGCTTCTGAAAAACCACAACTCAATAGTAAAAAAGTAAACACTAGCTTTTGAAGATAACTTTCTTCATATTATTTTATTTTTTTCATATGCTTAGGAAAGTTGTTCTTTTTTTGTTTAGGTATTGAGTCGAAAATTAATTTAAAACTGGGCTAAAATTTAGTATTTTTTTGACAAAAGTGACAAAAACAGCATTTATTTGGAAATTGCTAAAATTATTAGTGGTAATAAATAAAATATTTACCACTGGTATGCGATCCAAACTGTAAAATTATTTAATTAGTTTATTATTAAAAATATTTTATCGTATACGCAATTGTTATAAATCAAATTTAATATTTTAACCAGTGAATATAATATTAGCAACTGTATAAATCTTACAATTTGAAAATTTCATGCACCGGTTATACAAATTTAATGATTTATTCGAATCGCACATCGACCACTTCTAAAACTCGATCCGCCTCTTGTTGCAACTGGGTTAAAAAAACTAACTAACTCGGTTTCCCCAAAAGCTATTGAATAATTCAGACAGACTGAAACAGGTACATATGTGAGGTTATATTTCGACAAGTTATTTATATTTGTAAACATTGGCAGCGTGTTATTTGAATATGAATTCCATTATTCAATCAGAACGTACACGGAGGATGTACTGAATATTAAGACGTTATTAATATATGTATCTCGGGACATACAGAATATGTTTGGCATTGATATGTTAATTCAAATGTGTGGCAAAGAACCCATTTATTGAATTGCAAACTCGATCCAATTATAAAACAACATGGCGTATGTTTTTCAGTTGACACAGATAAATTAAATTGAATATAATAATATAGGCACACAAGATTATTTTTTATATAAAAATAACAATTAATAATCATTGCTCTATATATATATATATATATATATATATATATATATATATATATATATATATATATATATATATATATATATATATATATATATATATATATATATATATATATATATATATATATATATATATATATATATATATATATATATTAGGTTTTCTTTTATAATATTAAGATAAGGCACGTGTACACAAATAAAAAAAAAATTGAGAGATCGGGAATATGTAATAAAAATAATATCACGATTTATCATTTCGATCCAGGTTTACTCTAATTTTAAATTTTTAACTGTTTCTTAAATCAATCTGAATAAACAAACTACTACTAAACTTGCTAGAAAATTCTCGTCTAAAATATATCTCAAAATAAAATAAGATAAAAAAATAGTCTAAAATCAAAACCTGTAAAAATGAGATAACTGAAAGTATACAGCCTTAACGGCCGTATTCAATATAATTGTATAATTAGAGTGTGTGCGTGCGGTACGTATGTGTGTAGACCAATATAAACAAGCTCTAGTATATTCCTATATGCACCAATACTATTAGCTCTAGCACGACTCACTAACACACTCTCATTACACACTATTTTAAAAAATTTCTAAAAAGATATGTCATGATACCACAGAATAATATATTTTATTATAAAGAAAGTTACCAATTAAGTTCATATTCTAGATAACGTTTTGTAGCATAACTACTTATAAGTTTATTTAATCAAGCTTAAAAATACCGCATATACTAGATATCATCAATAATAGCAAACCCAATGACAATATTAGGAAATTCTCTTAGGGATTAGTGGATAACTTATTATTACTAGTGTGTAACTCTTACATGAAGGGTTTCGCGGTTCTTGACGGAAGTTAATGTTTACTTGGAGAAATATCTAGGAAATCGGAATACTACAATATTTGACATATGGAGACAACTTGCCGAAGTAAACTTGGATGTATCATATTGGCTAAATTCGACGAGTAATATTTATTATATTCAATAAATAAATTTGATATGGCATACATCTTAAACGACCAGTTTGGCAGATATAGTAGGCTAGCGTTGTCAGGTAGTATACAGGCAATTTATGGTCAACTAATTGTAGCGCACCGTCACCTGCTCTCTACCTACTAATGAACTTAGGCTTTCTCACTGTATAACCCAGTAATTGGAAAAATAACTTTTATTGAATAAAAAAATTCAATCATTAAAAAAACTAGTAAAACCCCGTGACTGTTTAAGCATGATGTTAGTGTTACCAGTACTAAGTTGCATTGTCTGAAAAATAAATAATTAGTCCATAGATATAAACATTAGATATCACATTGCATATAAATAATTCGTGTAAACCCGTACTGTTGCACTCTTCTCTCCTATTCAATAAAATATGTAAGTGTGTCTCCCTCACTCAACACATTTCTAGTAACCCCTGAGAGTGGCTGTGATAATATTTTGGCGATTAAAACATATCAAAGAAGTATTGTTTGGTAAAAACTGAGCCTAGATGTATTTTAGTGTATATTTGAATCCATATGACATGTAGTAACAATGCATTTACCCATTTTACTGTAAAATATAACTGAAGATATGAAGAGAGATGTTTACAGTATAATGTTTGCCAGGTATGTTTTTGGCCACTTGATCCACTTGAACTAACCACGCATTTTGCCACTCATGCGATATCTTATGTTTACATCTATGAATAAGTCGTAAATTATCATTGTAATTTATGTTCTGGACGCTCGAAGGACCAAAATGTAAAAATGTGTAGTCAAATTTTGTATTTTAATGTATTAATACAAAATAATGTATAGGGTCGATTTAAATTACCTGAGAATATTTTAAGTGTGGTAGGGTATCGCAAATATATTATATAATTGAAAAAAATAAAAAATATTAAAAAAAAATAATTACGTATTTAACAGAAACAATACACACGCGAAAATGAGACTGAGTACTTCACAGAAACAGCTGATTCCAGGATAGTGACCCAAACTCGGTTCCGAAACCATTATTAATATTTTTTTTCTTTATAATTTTTATTTAAAAAAAAAATTAATATTTTTTTCGCTTATATTTGATCCATTATTTCAAATCCACCATGTATAAATAAATATATATGGTATTTTGCATTTTTACACTCGGCGGCAGTTTTCTAATTGCTTGTCACTTTCACGGTCAAATAAGAGCAGACCGTTTAGGTTTTCCATATAACAGTTTAATCTGTATCGACCGGTATCCTGAAATATTTCCTTATATAGCTTTACATACATTCAGTAACTCTATTGTCTACTCTACGGAAATGGAAAATAAAATTTCAAATTGCAGATTTTCCACATGAAACACTCTTAGGCTTTCTCATATCAACAGAGAGGCAGACACTGTGGAACCTCTTTTAAGGCTTTTCTAAAATCCCGCGTCCAAGTCGCGTTTATAAACGTTCTTCAGGGAAATAATACTTATATCCTGAATATCCAGCTAAATTCACACAGTTTACTTAATCAAGAGTGATTTATCGCTTCATAAATCGATATAAATAAATTTAAAACATTTATAGACGTATTTCAATGCGTATATGTATATAATATCAAATAGACCGATGACAACATAATTTCATAGCTTTATTACCGTATGGCGTAGCGTGCTACGTCAAGGCGTAGCATCAAATTACTATGTCTTAAAAAAAGTAGCTTTCTTGAGATTTACTTTGTTGGAAATGTAGCATTTTATTAAAAATTCAACATTTTTCATATATTGAAATGTAGTTTGGCGTGTAGTTGTATTGTATATACATAATACTCTAAAGGACTGAAATATTTGAGCAGTCAAAGGATGTTTATGTAACACTCATGTTTGAGTTGACCATATAAAATAACTTTTAAAAAGTGCAGTTTGCAGTTCAACATTATACATTTTATAATTTGCAGTAAGAATAAAAACATTCAGAGTACGTTAAATTGATAGTCTTAAAATTAATTAAAATTTAAACATACATACATACACACATGAAAATGAAAAGGTTTTATGAGATTACGTCGAATATGCTTTATCAGATAATTTAATTAAAGTTGAGATATTAGAAATTCCTTTTTTAGTAATAATATATGTACAGACGTAAATATGAATTTTCATTGCCGTCGTCGATTGATGATATCATTCCTATACAAATTTGTTCAGTAGAATCGAAGTACTTGTTGGGGTCGCCTTTGTTTCGTGCGATTTTGACCTTCTACATCAAAGTAAATTGTTGAAATTTCGAACAGATCGTTTAGATATCGTTATTCAGACCCCTCAAAGACAGACAGGCAACACCGAAATGCTTTTCAGGTAGGACTAATTACAGACTCGTTTCACATGTTCAAGGTATATATTTGACAAAAGATTTGACCTCAAATGGTCGTTGTTTTATTCGAAATATGTATGATATAAGGTTGATAAATATTGTAACTTTAAGTATAATATGTGACAGATGATATTTTTTTGATTATAGTTAGGTTGGGTTTGTAAGCCACATATTCGAGATATTTTTCAGGATTAAGAATGAAACGTAAAACACAATAATGCAATATTTCAGTTTGGCCAAGTTTCTTCTAGAACGCTTCAGTCTTATTTCCCATGCGGACAAGATTATATTTAGTAAGTTTGTCGTCGTAACGAGCCGCAATTTTGTAGAGCCTTCTTATTTTACTTGAAAAGCCTTTTCTTTTTTCACGCACATTGCACGGATTATCAAGTAATTTATCAAGAAATATTGTGTTCGCAAAAGATAATTTTTTAAAGTACTTATATGAAATGAGATATTTTTATCGTTATTCATCAACAATATTACAGGAAAATCAAATAAATAATCACATTTAAAAAATTATATAAGACTAAATTAAGAATAAACTGCCATCAAAGAAAGAGAGAAGAAGAGAAGTATTTAAAATTTCTTCATAAAATGAATATACAATCGAAAATCGACAATCCATTCCCATTTCCTTTTGAAGTGATTTTATAACTTCATAAAACATAGTTTGATACAGTGATTTTTTATTAAAATATTCACTTAATTTTAGAGCAAACTAGAGAATGTTACACACAGAACTCAAACCCCCCGAAATTATTGTTTAACTTACTGTAGTTAGTTACCTGAACCCAGCTCCGTTTCTGCTCTCGGATTGTCTTTATATTTTAGGAATTGATTGTAAAAATCCAACAAACGAACTGCAATTGAATAATTAAAAGTTGAAACTAAAATTTAATTTTTTTATAAGATTTTTTTTTTGATAAATACATATAAAATTAGATATTTCTAAATAAAAGACAAATAATACGTATTTATAATATATAACAAATTCTTTAATTTATGTTTGATTTCACATATTTGAAATAATACAAAACATATTAGAATTAAACTTGGACTATTATAACTAAAACTAACTAGACTAAAATAAAAACCCATTTACAGATATGGCGATTTAAATAATATGTACAATAAGTAATTATTATATACGGGAAGATTTGTGCATCCTTTTTACATGATACTTATCTTCTTGTCTATTCAAAAGACTATCTTTCAAATGAAAACAACAAGAAAATTTCCTTTCCACTGAGTATAAAAATCTCTTGCAGCTACTTTTGTAGACTTGCATCATTCTAGATCCAATCTCTGAGCAAACAACTTGCCGGTGAAACTGAAAACACCTAACTTTAAAAAGCCATATTCTTACTTCTGACCATTGAGTTCTGTATAAATACACAATTTCGGGTATATTTATGTGTCTTTTTATGTAATGGATGACGCTATATTTCGGATGATGGACACGTCGCTTCTGTGCATACTAAACTGAAAAGTAGCTCCCCTGAAAAATAGACAAAGACTTTTAACAGTGACACGATGCCCGTGAACAATGGATCCTTTGGGACAATGCGATTTATGTCTTACTGTTTTACTAACAAGTACACGACTCAATATATGCAAAAAAAAAAAAATTAATACAATTACGTTGATAATCTATAAAACGCTTTATAATATTTTGAGGAGCTTATGGTTAGGTCAGGTTACAGGCTGACTTGGCACTGCAAACATTGATCGGTCGTAAAATATATCTGTAGAATTTGAAGTGTTCACACATCAGTTTATGATGTATTGAAAGTACCTACAAACTAGACAATTCTGATATCTACATACATTTATGATATTTATTTTATACATTCATTTAGCAAAATTAAAATAGACACAAAAATATGTCCATCAGTGATCTTCACTATTACTAGTTACACAGGTTACCATTCGAGTATAAATCTCTAATTCAATTTGAAATCATTAGTATTCCGATGCAATATATGACTACGAATTAGCCATTATTTGACATAATGATATGGAAATCTAGTATTAAAATTACATTATCACATCATTTATTTAAACACGCGCCGAAGGGCTTTTTGAAAAGTTTTTTTATTGATACAAACACATGTGAATAAAAAATCAAGCTCTTCTTTCTTTTTTCATTTGACATAATTTCGAAGGAAGTTCTGCAAAATTTGAATTAAATTATAAAAGAGTACTTCATTCGTATAAGAAAAACACTTAAACTAAAGACATAGACAAGAATTTTACCGAATTTTTTAAGAATTTATTTATAAACATATCGGGGTGTTCGGGTATACATTTATAAACCCCGGGGGCTTTTTGAAGGTTTTTTTATAAATTTGGTTATGTATACACAACAACGTGTTAACTAATTGTCTGTCGGTGATCTTAACTGTTACTAGTTACACAGGTCACCGACTTAATAATCAGTATTTACCTTACAATACAGGAAATCAGAGTAAACCTGGATCGAGACCGGGATCAAGATCGGGAAATTTATTAATATTATTCTCGATATTCCAGTCGTAATAACCAATCCCATATTTATTATTACTGGACCGGAATTTGAACCCATGACCACAGTATTTGTAGGCACGCTTCTTATCCCCTGAGCTATACGCTGGTATTTATGTATGTATATTAAAGATCAGGACAAGATTTGGATGAAAGCTTTTTACTCGTTTTCCGGGCAAGTCGGTTCCTTTGCTTCGGCTGAAAAACGGTTGCATTTTCCCGGTTGAAGTTTCAGCAGAGAAGCTTTTCAGGAAGTTTCACTTACTAGCGTGTAAAGGCTCGCTTTATCCGTCCACCTGTCTTGGTCATTCTTTCACAATGCGGTAAAATTTTACACGAACAAGTGATGCGGGTCTTCCTGATAAATGATGCAATTAAAAACACAAAGGATTCACTGCGTCAAATATGTCTTTCAGAAGAATAAGCCGATCGAAAGATACTCAGAGCCTAATAACTGACAGAATAAAACATTCGCAATCGTATGTTTGATGTGTACAATTATTTCAATTCCAGAATAACGTAACTAATTACATATAATCGGGAGTTGGTATGTACATTTTTGATTAAAAAATCAGCACTGAAGACCCAACCAACCAACATATGTATTTTAAGGATAAATATAGTGTTTAGCTCACTTCTATTTACAAGAGTAATGGATTGTTATTTAACTCGATTGTGATTAAAAGAGGGCTAAAGTTGGAACCAAATTAAGCAATGTGGTCGATACATTTCGAATTGGGTAATGGACTCAAGAGGAATATTTGCCAAAGGCAACATGGTTAACAAAGAATAACTTTCATGTAGTAGAATAGCTTTTTCCCAGACAAAAAGTATTATTTCTTAACTCTCCGTATAAGTACTGTGAAAATACATAAGTGAGCAGGATGAGAAATTTTCATATTCAATACATATTGAATGGAGAATGGGAGGAATTTCAATAAAAAAAAATTATATTAAATTGCCTCCGGATATTTTTGTAATCATATAAAGAATTCTATATATTTTGATGGTATTGATTTATAAGCGAAGATAAGATAGAAAACATAGTAAGGAACTCGCCGTAGCATTCATGGCAGATATTCTTTGATAAAGGCATTAAATGTTATAACTACTGCTAAATACTACAACAATAACTACTAAACTACTACTAAATAATAATTGTCTCGATTAGCTCTTCCAACTTGACTAACTTGTGCAAGTTTACATTCCTATTTACTGTGAAAGTGACGATATATCGAGTGGCGAAAACAACATAACTTGGCGCTTTCGTTTCGATTAATTAAAAAGTTTTCAAACCTTTTTTTGGCAGCTAACCTAATTGATTTTAAATGCGTTGATCATACCACGAAGTTATTTTGGTAAATAGTATACTCAAATAAGGTATAAAGAACTGTGTTTATTTTAGCAAAAACAAACAAGAAACCCAAAATTATTTTGGAAAGGTAGTACATTGTTTAATGCAAACAGTAAAAAAGTCAAATCCGTTTATAATTATAATTTAATGGGTGAAAATCTGTAAATATTGGTAAAGTATAGAAAGATGATAAATAGCTTGGTTGGGTACGAAATATCTTATGAAACTATTTTTCAAAGCCCAGAACCGATTATTAAAAAAACTATAGCTTACTATTTTTTAACAAATACATGGTTTAACTGGCTTCTGAAATGAAAGAATACCAAAATAAATTGTTTATTATTAAACAGCTCAAATATTCAAGGATTTATTAGATTATTTTATGTTTGTGGTGGAGGTAAGTAAACGAATTGATAGGTTTGTCAAAATAATAAATGAAGCAAATTTATTATATTTCCAACCAAACGACACCATAAAATTACCCAATCAAACATTATAAATTAATGCTCATTTTGAAGATTTTTTTTATAATCCGATTAAAATATTGTCATACGAAAGTTGTTAATTAGTAGAAGTTTTTAATCCCGAAACAATTAACAGAGAATACAGTCAGAGAAGGATCGTCAAATAAACAAACAAATTATGCGAACTCAACAGAATTCCCTTTTGCAGTACAAACGAAAGGTGGTGTGTTTTTCGTTTGCTTTGTACCTTTTTTTTATCCAGGGAACGGTACGGGTTTTTGGGCAAGTGCTAACGGTAACAAATAAACAAACAGAGCAAACAAATATAAACTTAGTATGTAAATCGCCCGTAGCTCGTTGGTGCTGTGCCAAAGTTTACTGACAAGGTGAGCTGGCTAGTTTGATGCTCGCCTACCAAAATATTTAATACTTACTATCCATGTACATCATATTCAATATTTAAAAACATATCATAACCATCAGCGAATAAATAAAAAAAAAATAGGAGTTTCATATATATATATATATATATATATATATATATAACATACTCTCATATATATATATATATATATATATATATATATATATATATATATATGATATTTGTAACTTGTAACTAGTCAACACTATCAACAAATAAAAAATTTAAGATATTATGTATAAGATAATAATGTCATAGTTTTATTACAATTACAATTATATACAATTATAAATTAAAATTATTTATAAATACTAGACTATCGACACACCGATAATATTAAAATCAGTTTTTATTTATAAATATAATAGTCACTTAATTTGTTTTATTGTATTTCTATATATATATATATATAGAAACTTATTATCATTATTAAAATATAGTCCTCTTGTGCGTTAAAAACATTAATAATAAAAGCTTATTAATGAAGAATGAAAGCCAAACCAACTTGTTTGCATCAAAATATTTATTCATTAAAAATATATTTACAGTAACGAAAGTATGTTTTTTGTGTAACCGACCCATCAAATAGTAGTGTATTTATTTTTAACCACTGGCTGCTATTAAAGGAAAAATTTTAACAAATAAAAAATCAAATCAAGCGGTAGTACACTCAGAGGGTAAACATTTTTTAGTTAAAAATGTATTAAATAAAATATTAAATTCAAAAATGCCAACGTGTACTGGTGAAAGTTCAGACGTTCTTGGGGTTTTCAAAAAGTGTGCAGTTCGAAATGTGGTTAATGGGAGAATATACTTTGTTACCTGAACAAACTTTCAGTTGTCAAGTCGGTTAAGTGTGCGGAGAAAAGCGGTTAGTTTTACGGGTAAACGTGAAGTCACGTATTGAACTCTAGACAGCTTTTATAGTAAGAAGAGACGATATTTCGGGGTCTGAATGGAAGTTTTGGTGAGCTTTCAAATAATTACCGGACACCTTACTTTCAATCAATATCTGGACACGTGTCTGCTTTGTGTCGCTCACAGCAAATATATTTTGAACCTTTGGGGGTTTATTTATATTATGCTAGACCTTTAGTCATGAATGTCAGATGATTCTTGGATAAATATGTTATTATTATCCACGGGCATTCGACTTCTTAGAATTTGGATATCCCATTTGTGTCAATATTTCCAAATATTATTTATTTATAAACGCTCCGTTTATAAATTTATGTCCTTTAGATACAACAAGGTGTTAATTCAATATCTGCTGGTAATCTTAATTATTAGTTACACAGATCATCCATAGCTCTGCTTGACTTAATAGTCGCCTCATTAACCTTACAATCCAGCAAATCAGAGTAAACCTGGATCAAGACGATCGATAGGGACGGATATTATTAATATTATTCCCGATCTCCCAGTCGTAATAACCAATCAAATCTTTTTTTTTTACTCGAAAGGGATTTGAACCCATGACTATAGTATTATTAGGCTGGTTTTTATCATTATTATTCCCAATTGAATCTTCACCTCACTATTTCAAATATTATATCACCTATTGGCAAATATAAATGTAATTTGTGATTCGATGAAGATTCACCAAATATTGTTTTAATAAATATTTTTTTCCATTTTTAAGAAAATATTATTCAACATTCCTTTAACAAAAATAATATTGAAAAAGAAAGTGGAACTCTCTCAAAGGTAGAAATAATAAACTAAACATTTAATAAAAAGTATTAATATTTCAAACCACAAAGGTGCAGGTATATAGGAATATTTTGTACAATTGAGTTTCTTCAAGACTACATATTTTCAGTTTTATATTATTATAATAATTAAATCGTATATTTGAAATTCAAACAAATACAACATTTTATATAAAACTAGCCATGGCAATATGGGATGGTCTTTATTTGTAAAATAATATTCATATTAGAAAAACAATCGGAAGACAGATTTAATATTCCATGATTTGATTATTTTATGTTTTTATTTGTGGTGGAGGTAAACGACTTGATAGGTTTGTCAAAATAATAAATGAAGCAAATTTATTATATTTACAACCAAACGACACGATTAGATTACCCAATCAAACTCAATTTGAATAATTTATATGTCTTAGGTTTTGTTATGTTAGGTTTTGACGGATACATTATATTTTTTATATACTCTTAAAAATAATTATAGTTTTTTGTATTTGTTTGGGTCTGTGGATGATATTATATTTATTTCATCGTTCATATTATTCAAGTATCACACAACCCATTAAAGCATGTAAGAACTACTACGAAACTGATGTATGGGCCTTCTTCAATAGACTTAGAGGTAACCGGTCAGTCTATAATTAACAAATCATTACAAGAAGCCCATACAAGTATAATAAGTATCTTGGGAATATTATCAAAGGCTTATGTGTTTAAGGTAGTGCATATCGGCTTAGTGTTTAACGTTGTGTGTACATTATGTAGCGATCATGTAAAGCTGTTAGCCTTAACATCTTGTTGGCCTAAAGCCATCCTGTAAATTATATGTATTACAACAATATATGTAATATTATAAAAATATATATATTGTTCAGCTCTTAAGGATGAACGGGGTGTCAATATAAGTCACTCGAATAGCCATGAAAATATATTAATATTAAATATATGAATATCATGTTACGAAGCTTAATGAGCAAACACAAAGAATATCAAGTATAACTAACTCGCTTAAGATGCTTCCAGATTATTTATGTAATATGTGAAGCGTTTAGGACGAAAGAGTTGAATGAAGTAATTGAATGAAGTAATTGAATGAGAATATATTTAATCAATTTTAATAATCACAGCGTAATAGATCAGGTGATCGTGCTACAAATTATTGTAATTATGGGTTAAAGTCCTGTTCAAGTTTAAAAAAAAAAGAGTTGATCGGTTATTACGACTTTTGGGAATGATATTAATAAAATCCCTATCGATCGTCTTGATCTAGGCTTACTCTGATTTCCTGTATTGTAAGGTAAATACTGATTATTAAGTCGGTGACCTGTGTAACTAGTAATAGTTAAGATCGCGATAGACAATTAATTAATACGTTGTTGTGTATAAAAACCAACAAGTTGTAAGAATCTTCTAAAAAAAGCCCCACAATTTCGTTTTAAGCTTTTGATAGATATTATTATTTATAAACACAAACATTTCATTACATAAAAAACAGGTGAAAATTCTCTCATGGGTGATATTTATAATAAAATATATGTAAAAAGTAATAACTTTGTACTAATGTCGTGTGTTGCATAAATAAATAAATTTATACATAAGTAAAATTACAAAATATATTTTTAACAATAAAAAATTTACTATCCAATAAACAATAATAATTTTGATATTTGATCCTCGTTGAATGTTTTATTATCAATCGGTGTGTTAAATCGAATATCCATCAATTAGTTAATAAAATATTTACTCCACACATCATATTGTACATATACAAGTATGAATAATACGGATTAAATGTCACACTACTGTGCTTGCGAATTATTTATGAATGTTTTTTTCGACATAATGCATAGTAAAGAGTTGAGTATGTTAAAACAGCAAATATTTTAATATTAATTTGGATTTAGTTTATGATATGAAATGAAGCGCATTCGTAAAACCATTAATTATTTAAATGAAATTCATGCATTTATTAAACATGGCCGAATGTTACACGAACTTATTCAACATACATTTTACTAAAACTATATTTTATCACAAAGCATATTAAAAACTGCTTTATTGTTTATGTTCTTAATATGAGATTATTGTTTTACGGTGTGACCAATTACGACTATTGATAAGTTAGTTCACCTATGCGTTTGTTATACAGGGTGGACTGGAAATAACTGAGAATATTTTAGGGAGTGGTAGGGTATAGTAAATACAAGCGAAAAAATATTAAATGTAAAAAAAATATTTTTTTAATTAATATTAAAAAGTAATTATTAATATTAATTACGTATAACATACACAATATACACGTAACAGTCACTACTGAGTACTTCAGAGAAACAGCTGATTCCAAGATGGTGGCCCAAACTCGATGCCAAAAGCAATATTAATATATATATATATATATATATATATATATATATATATTAATTAATAATAATTTGTTTTTAAAAAAATACAATTGTAAATACAATAATAATTGTAATAAAAAATTTTTTACAATTATTTTTACGATACAATACCACCCCCTAAAATATTCTTTGTTATTTCAAGTCCAACCTGTAGTTTGACATTTGATCTACAAATACAAGAAGCAAATAATAGATCTGGGTTTTAAATTAGTCTTAAAAAATACCTTAGGTTACACGTGTTGGCCGGGATATGAATCCGATTGCATAATTTTAAAAGCATCGCATTGGTTACACGTTTTTTAAACACCCAACCCTTCTTAGATAATATGTATTTGGTCATAAACTATGCTTTTACATTATCAAATTACAAAGGAACACTTAACACATTGTTTTGCTGTAATTACATAGGGGAAAGTCAACTCGAATGATAACTACATACTATGGTGTAGTTAGTATTTTCATTGTTCAGCTCGGTCAAATGTTGCCGTAATAGCTGGTACTAAGCACTTACATAATACAATATGATGATGATGATGATTGAGTGTGAATGTAAGGTAATATGGCCACAAACGAGGCTGTGGCTAAGGGCACTCGAATCAACAGTCTACGAGGCTACGATCGTATCGTATTGTACTCTTGTCTCTCTCATTCTATTCTGCAATATTACTTCACTATAAAGTTACCGAAAATCATACAAAAAACCTTGGCAAATACAAAAAATAATCGTTTGATTATGGGATTAAAATTCGTGTTGATGTCATGGTTTTATATCAAATCGAATGAGAATTCTATTATTTATAACATTGCGTTCTCATTAAAATGACTCTACTAGTTGAAAATTTTAAAGCAGCTTTTGTACTTCACAGTTTGTTTACAGTTTGTCACATTATATTTATTTTATTATACAATTTCTTTATTAAATATAATTTACATACAATGTTTTGATACATTATGATTAGATGTTACAATATAAAGTTTATAGACTAAATCTTTTACTTATTTTGATACGGAGTACAATTAATTGATTATTAAAATAAATAATATGTCATAACATAATTTATGGGAAAAAATACAAAAATCCACTTGTAGAACTACTAAAATATATATAAAACATAATAATATTATATTTAGATTTGAAGTTGTTCTAGTATAATTTCATTATTTGTTTAATTCGATTGATGGAACAGTACCACAAAAACATAATATCTACAAACCTACAGTTTTCAAGGAGGGTAGGAAATAAATATTTTCAAATTGAAATATGAATTATTTCGTAATTTAATCGAAAGCCCAATAAGAATACATTTAATTTAGTGAATTGAAGCGTATTAAATTGCAATAATCCCAAAAAATAGTATCTCATTGCACCAGGTTAACTTTTCAGGATTTAAATATCAATCTTTCTTTATAAATATATATTATTTGGTACAAGTATAAAGGTTAGTCTTTCGATTAATGTATCATTATCAATATGCCATATTAGTAATTAATAGAGATACTTTTGAAATTACCAAAATATAAGATATACGTTTTCCTATAATATCCATATTAATACATAAAAATAAGATATAGCTTTCGTTACAATTAGTTAAGAATTAAACTCAATAACGGACCTTTTTGTCTGAAAAATAGTGTTTATTTTTATAAATTTTATTGCATAATATCACAAATCTCAAATTGTACTTGTATTGTAATTGTATAAGAATAAATGAATATAGTGAAGACAACATAAACTGGCTATTTGTCAATTTTTAATCGGATGTGATATATTCTTATACATTATAAGGCAAACTTTTTAAAACATTTTTTTAAGTTTGATTAGTTGTGAGGTTTTGCTCAAATTATCTTACAAATCAAGTGCATTTTTGAAAATAATTTATAAATAAATAAGAAGCATTCATTCCTAGAAGTAAAGTGTGTATTGATAACGTTGTGTTGCTGCAGTTCCATTATGTTTCTACATCACAAATAACCATGTGAATAATAACATTACATCAAAGAGCAAATGTGTAATTTTAAATTTAAAAATAATTTTACTTAAATATAAATTTATTCGCGTAGTATAAGAAATGCCTCATACGATTCAAATAAGACTAACACTTGTGAGTTGTATACATTTTTGTATTTCGGACTTATTAATCATATACGCGTGTGTTTTTTTGGCTTTATGAGATTTCTTCAGCGAATGTTTTGGCAATTTTCGCACACGTCTGATATAAGGGTGGAATTTCACAGTGAAAAATTACATCTAGAGAGTTTTTCCGGCGTCCGCAAGTGTTCTCTTCTTTTATTGTACATATCAACTTTACCGCCAACAAAAAAATAAATAAATAAAAAAACAATTCGTCTTGAGTATCAAATTCATGGTAAGCGAGATGTGAACGCAGTTTTCAAGTAAATTAAGTTGAGTGCTTTTTGACGACTGTAAGAAATATTTTAATAATAGTTTGAAATGTCCCATTGAAATACGATATTTCTTATAATTTTATGTATTCTTTTTTATACATATTCGTAACCGCGGTAATAAGTCTGTGATCTTCTTTACCCAAAAAAAAAATCTTTGGAATATTATTATCAAGAATAGTAAAGGTTTAATCCGAATACCTGGTTTGAATAACGAATATTATTTTAAAATCAATTATGAAATCACGGCAAAAAGTTATTCAAATGAGAATAACGATAAAAATATCAAGGCTTCAATAAAATGTATAAAATATAGTGAATTGGCAAAGTTAACTACAACTTAAAAATGTGCCATTCTATTGATCTTAGTTGAATGAACACACCTTGAATAATTTAAAAGTTTTTAGTTAAAAAATATATATGAGAGCTTGGGTATTTTTTAACAAACAATTCTATATATTTTCTTGTGATAATTTCAGTATTTTAAAGTACATACTGGTTAAATGAATTCATATTTTTAAAAAATCCGCTTGTTTGAACAACTTTATGTATATCCATTGATATTCCTACACTGCACGGTTGAAAACTTTATCAATATTCTGCATGGAATTAATGGGATAAAATTTCTAGATGACTCAAATATTTTTTTAATAATACAAACTATTTAATTTCACCACACCTGTCAGGTAATTCGAATCAATTAATAAGGAATAATGCATATTTCAGGCTTGACCTGCGAATTTTTCCAACTCGGGCATAAAAAAGCACATGAAAAAAGAAGAAGCAGTGATTCACTTGAAACTTAGCCCGTAAATCAGGTCTGGTGTATTTTTTCATATTTCCATAGAAGCGGTCGCGTGCCTCGCAATATTTTCTCGTCGTCACGCCTAAAAGTTCGAACACCCGTCTAATTTTTCAGACTAGACTTTCTAACACTTATTGTTTATTACCGAGTTTACTAGACACTGAAATTTTATATTAAATTGAAGGAAATAAATCGGTGCATCTAAGTTTTTTTTATTATAAACCAAACATATGTTTTTAAATTTATTTAGTATTATTTTAATAGTATGGCGTGACAGAGAGGACTTAACTCAATCAAGTGTCCGGTGATTGGTTAATTTAATATCCCTTGGGGAAATAAAACACGGTTTAGTAGTTCCCATAATCGACTTGTTCCATGCACGAAAATACACAATATTATTATTTATTCAATTGCTATTTTAAATATGAAAAAATCTATTAAAACACGTACACATTAAGCCAATATCTAATACGTTTATATTATAGTTTTACAAGAATCAATATGATATATCATCTCTATAATAATAATAATTTAAAAACCTCACCTAGCCCATCTTTAGAATATGAATAATCATAATAGTTCAATTAGGTCTTGGTATAAATTTAACACAAAGAATAAGTTTGCTTGGTTAAATTTAAATTGAACATTTTTTAAATGTACATAGTATCGAAATATATATTATTTCGCAAATAATTAAGTATTGAGAAAGAGTAGATCATTTTATGTTTAGTAATTTTATAAAGATTACATTAGAGTCCTGAAAAAATACAATTGCTATTTTTATTGGCTTAATACATTATGAAAATAAATTCACTTATAATAAATAAAATAGTTTACTTAATTATCATTTAGTTAAACCAATCGTGGCACAACTGTCAAGTTATTTATTGAAATGGTTTTTTTTAAATAAAAGTATCTGGAATAAATTATATTTAATTTGTTAACCGTAACTGACTATCGTTGCTTCCAAACCACAAACCTCTAACAGATGTTCGCTTTTAGTGAATTTCAATGCATTTCCTTTATTTTCAATCCAATAAACTACGTCTGGATGGCCTGAGGAAAAATAAAATGAGGTTCAATACATATGGGAATCGAATATATAAATTCTGTTTAACAATGGATTTTTGCAATCATCCTACACTTTTATTTATCTACCGATTACTCTCTCTCTCTCGTTCTCAACAGTATTTTAACTGTTGAATCACCGTTTTCAATTGATTTGTATTAATAAGGACAATAATATAATCACAAATGTAATGAAGCAATAAATCGTTAGCTTCCTTTGCAGATTATTTGAGTTTTAGATTTTCATGCCATCTAAGAAGTTTTTAATAAGGAAGATCAGAAAAAATTAGTAGAATTTCTATTTGGAAAATATGATCATTCGTATCTCCACACAATTATTTGAATGGAATAAATAAACGTAACACTATTTTTTTAATATACAGGTAAACACAAATTATTTATGATTTTAAATAAATGTGTAGTATAATATTATGTCCTCTTAATTTTGATTTTAAATTTGAAAAAAATGGACTTACGTAGTCTGCAAAGAATGCTGACGAAATATATCATTTGAAATGTATTTATTATTTTTTAATTTACCATTTATATACGTCAAATTGTATTCATTTTTTTCTGTAAATACTGTAGTATGCAAAACTTAAAATTGACTTCACTATAAATTTTAATGTGTATTCTGGAGTAAATTACATCGTCGTTGTTAAGTAATAATTGAATATAATCAAATGAGATTTCAACACAATTTTGACATATAATGAGGAATAACAATGTATTTTTCGAGTGAACATGTTCGTTAATTTCTGTCGAGCTTTTTCATACACAATTCTAAAAAACCACCACAAAGTTTAGCTTTGGGGATTTCGTTTACGATCTGTATTCGTTGCAGAATCGGTAATTGGATTGATGATTTTAATAAAGCCGACACAGAGGTCCAGGTTCGTTTCAATAGGTACTACTAGCTGTAAAATCAAACGTCAGTCAATGCGGTCAGTGAAAAAGCTCCATTGAAAACAAACAGAATCGGGTTTGTTGTTTTTTTATATACATCGTTTTGGTCAACGCTGACCGATTTCAATTTTTGTCGTTGCCTATTGGATTTCACCGTGTTCATCGGCAAAGGAAAGCCTTTCATGGCCGCAGGCTGTATCGCCAGCTTTTCGCTTCGACAGTAATTGATGTTTGTTTGTATTGTGTGTGTTTCAGTTTTTTTACACTGGGTCAGTTTTGCATTTGACATTTACCCGCATAACTTAACCGTAAATATTTTCCACTCTATTAAATAATTTTATATTCATGATTATTGTAAGTTGGTTAGCAGCTCCACGGTAGATTTATTTGTTGATTTTAATCAACTTGACTACATATCGATGGATTTCCAGGCATACGTCACCGTAAACTTACACCGTAAATACGATAGTAGTGCTACTTAACTACATTTCTGATCGGTTTTTTGTTAGATTATGCTTCGTCTGAGCCTCGGACGAGGCACTAATTAACAAAAAGTCGATCAAAACTACAGCAAAGCAACTCTATTACCGTCTTTACGGTGCACATTGGAGCAAAATGGTGATTTGGGGTGACATAAGTCCCAAAAACGAATCTAGAGTACTTTAAAATAAATTTCATTAACCAATGCACAAAACCTCATATCTATTTATTTTTTAAATTCATCTTAGTAGTTTGGACATTCGCGCAAAGTTTGCCTATTTTTGACATAACGTAATGTATCAGTTGCCGTCAAACCTTGCTAACAAAGTAACATCGCTTCTCCTGCTGCTTCATCTTTGAAATTAAAACATTCAAAATATAGATTTTGAAGCGAAGGATATATACTATCGTATTTGATTTTTATTAACAAAATATTAATAAGAAGATTAAATTTATTACACTCATACATATCGTGAGTGGGTTGTTTTTATTTAATGCATTGTATATTCCTATTTTTCATCATTATCGAGTTTTTCTATGCATAAATATAATGTGGAAATGCGTCGGAAAACAAAGTTAATTAACTAATAACTTACTTGTTTTGATTTTTAAGTCTGAAAAAATCAACTAGAACATACATACAAAAATAATGTTTGTTAAACGCCTTTAGTAATTGTAATATTTACTGAAAAATCCCATAAAAGACCACAGAAATAATGTACGTTTAGTTATGAGATAAAATGGTAAATTTGCATGAATCAAAGTTTGGTTATGATTAGTTATTAATTTCATATTCCATATAATATGTATCGTTTCAATAAAACGTAAGCGTTAAATATTATTTACTTTAATAATGCCAGTGTTTATTCAAATATACGGTTTGGTTTTCATAAAGGCAAAAATAATAACGGATATTTGCAAAGGGCAGTCTAGATTGTTGATTTCCGAGCTCTGAATTCGTATCTAACAAATATGATTATTTAACAAAATAACTTTTTCACTTCTCGGCGATCCGAATTTTCAACAATGCCAAGTTTTTACGAAATTCAATTTAAAAGTTTTAGCCGGCGACGACACGGATACTTTTCGGACAGTGAAATTTGTTTGTAAAATGTATTATTTTCTTCGTGTAAATTTAAACCACTTTTATCTGTGATGATAAAGTATTAAATGTATTATTTTGACGATGTGACGTGACGCCGACGACATTTTGCTGCAATACGCAAAATAAGCGACATTTTCACGTTGAAAATTTCATTATGTTAGTAATTTAATAGATTCTATATAATGAGCTTGTTGGCAATATCTTTAGTAATTTTAGCCGGCAAAGGTTTAGTAACGAAGTGTAAAATACATTGAGCCAAGCTTGCACTTTGATTATACTAGCTTCTAATGACGATCACTCCCTGACTTGCTGCTTTGACGCCTTATTTTGTATATTATATTTTAAAATAACCATTTTCATGATGTTAACATATTATTAACCACGTCTTTACTCATACGACTACTCATCGTCCATGTTGGTATTTTAACCCTATAATTACCGATAACATTTATTTCAGCTGAAGTGTAAATGTACATATCTAAATGTCATATAAAACTTTACAATAATATAGCTCAAGGAAAACCCCGCTTAAGTAAAAAAAAAATTGATCGGTTATTACGACAATAATAAAAATATCGGCAATAATAAAAATTAAATCACGATCAATCGTCTTGATCCAGGTTTACTCTGACTTCCTATATTGTAAGGTAAATACTGAGGTGATTAAGTCGGTGACCTGTGTAACTAGTAATAGTTAAGATTACAATGAATTAACACGTTAATAAATAAATAATTAAAATAGTTGGGATTGCGTGTCGTTTTTGGATTAAAAATTAAGATTTAAATTTTTAGAAGAAGAATTTTTCTACAGATTTGGTACTTTAGGTTCAATAATGTCTTAGCTATTAGGTTTTAAAAATATTCATCGTTGTTTCTTATTTGTGTATTTACTAAACCTGATGTAAATGCATTTACAAAAAAATCGACTTGTATATAGTAGAAGATGACGTGAAGTTATTTTTGAATAATATGAGAAGAAATATGGTCAGTTATTAAAATATGATTTACAATTTCCTATTTAGGGAGCCGAGAGTGAATAAATCGTTTCCTTGATTTAAAAAAAAATTACAAGAGATTTTTAATTGAATTTTGCTATTTTATCGGTTAAAATGTGGTTTAGACGAGTCACTCGTTAATATTCTGGTCGCAAAAGGTACTCGACAACCAGTTGCCTTGGTGTCTCTGACGTTGCACCTTTGGCAATATATTCTTTAAGCTCTAATGTGTATATATATATATGAGTTTAAAAGCATATTGTGAAAAATAATAAAATAATTAACATCTGAAACTTGTGCGAATTATGATTTAGACCATTTCGTAAATCCAAACGACCAAAGTATAAGTCGAAGCTATTGGCCTATAAATTAGAAGCAGTCGCAAGAACAATCGGCTTGGATATTGATATTTGTAGGCTTGTTTATATTTTATTAAAAAACCATCAATAGTATTTAATATATATGGTTTTCAATAGCTCTTACTCAAATAATCAAAAACCGATAAAGAACTCTGACATATTATTGCCGTCCAATAAAAAACCAATAATTCGTAGTATGCCTCATAAAGTTAGTCGTCTAGTGTGCGAAAGCTTTTTCTATAAAATATATTACAACGGCGGCGATCAATACAGCCTATGGAGTCTTGGCAGAAGGATATATGTATATGTTCTCTTTTTATTTTTAAACGTTTGGGGTAGTTTCCACCATTAATCACAAGCGGTTGTGATAGGGAGTTATCCGGAACAAGGGGTAGTTTTACACGAAAAGGGGAGAAAACTGCAAGTGTGCAAAGTGAAAGGCAAAAAGACCAAACGGAACTTGATTAAAAGGACCCGATGAAACCTTTCTTCCAAGTCGATAATGAATCAAATTTCAGCGATACGAAAGATATCTTAAAAAAATCACCTTTTCCTTATTTTATATAATAGGTTAGTTGGTGGCACAATGTTTAAACAAACCCAGTGTTATTTGTGATTAATGAATTATGAGTGTTAATTGGTGGATGATGTTTGTCTCGTGGTTTGGGTCTTGTTCAATAATTCTGAAAAGCCAGAGGAGAATCTCTTCGAAAGTGTGAATTATGTAGTTGCGGTTGGAATTTACTGCGGTCCATAGATTCACCTTGTTGTTTCAATTATTAACAGACACAGCCGGTCCATTCCCAGACTCCCTTTTATCCTACTATGTACCTATATAATAATGCTGTTGTTGCTTCAATAGGTCATAAGTCAAAAATATGTGTGTGTTTAGACTTTGAAATATCATTCTTTAAAATATATTAGAAGAAGACAATATGGCTTAAAACAATTATTTACTTATGTGGGTTGATATTTTATAATTATTTAGTATTTGAGACCCCAAATCACACAATAAAACCAAATACACACAACACAACAAATATAACAAAAGTCATTTAATTTGTAGATTGGTTTTGAGTGATTAATTTATCAGTCGATGGATTCATTTTACGCACAAATGTGTGAGTTTTTTTTTAAATGATCATAATGCTTTATTTTGCTTCTTTTTTTAACTACTCTAAGGTGTACTGAATAATTTTAATATCAGGTTTATCAACTTCGATAATTCATTTCATTGTAGATTGGTTTTGAATGATTAATTTATCAGTCGATGAATTCATTTTACGTGATGATGAGTTCATTTTACGTACAAATGAGTGAATTATTTTTTTATATGGATCATTGTTGCTTTATTTTGCATATATGTTTAATGAATCTTTGGTGTACTGAATAAATTTTTCCTTATTTCATTAAGCCAGTTTATATAATATGCATAAAATAAAATTTAAGGCGCTCGGTTCAGTTAATCCTTCTTTTATTTGAGAAATTGAAAGATTTCCTTAGGATTATTGACAGATTTTTTCACAATTTGAATTAATTGATAAAAAGGTGTTTTATATTTGCGGAAGTTCTATTCATCGATTTAGTTCCGTGCCTTATTAATGAATAAATTATGTATAGAAGAATAAATAATATATGCATGTATAAACTTTTTAAAACCTGCTTCTTTTCTCTCTATTTAACTATAAATTTTATAATGTTTGCGCTGAAAACTTAGTAGTCGTTTATCTTGAAACAGGTAAATTTTGAGTTATAGTTATGGAACTGAATGCTTTATATATTCTGGTTTAAAGACACTTGAATTTACCGAATACTGGGAAAACTTATTCTATTTACAGAGAACTCCATTATTTTTTTTATATTCCAAAAGTCGAAAATAAGAATCTTTCCATTTATTTATTACATGAAGTTTGAATATGAATTCATTAACAGAAATTGACCATAGTATTTTTGGATTGCGGTCAAACTCTTTCGTATTCGTTTGTGCCTTAAAAGAGTTTGTTTAAATGTTTGTGAGTCTTGTGGAATACTTCTTGAATATGCACGTTGAAATAAACAATAATGGTCTGAATTTAAAATAAATATTTGAGAGGATATCACTTGTGTTTGGCAGAGTGTGGTGTTGGGTTTAAGGTCAGGTGAACAATATTCTCAATCAACGTCTTGAGTGACCATTTGGGTGTTGGCCTAAGGGTATATTTACTAAGGCAAACAGTAAAGCACCATCTGAATTCTTTATGAAAAGGGTCTCCCCAACTCTAGCATATATGATGCTTAGAAAAATACCCACAATACATGCCAACAAAAATAATAACACAACTAAAAAGTGGTTTTGATTTTGTTGACAGTATAAATTTTATAGTAGACAGCCTGCCGAAACCAAAGACGCCTGTGTAAAGAAATGCTTTTAATTTTAAATTACATTACTCATGGAAAATTTTACTGTTCAGTGAATAACAACAACGAACGACGATTTGAATATTTTTCCCCTCTCAAATATTTTACCATAATTTTTATTTAAAGAAAATATATTGAATTTTTAAATAAGGTAGAAGAATCTTGATTTAACCTACTGAAAGTATTAATGGAAATTTTTCAATTGGTATGTATATAATTTACTTTAATGAAATAATGTAATATGACACAATATCCATGGTGTCTAGGAAAGGTTTATATATATATATATATATATATATATATATATATATATATATATATATATATATATATATATATATATATATTTCAAATTTCAAACCAAATCACACGAAAGGAGAAAAAAAATGTTGAATATAACAACTTGAAAATTATATGATACATTGAAAAATAATAAATCGGATCACAATTACACTTTATTTATTTATTTACGCCCCAAGGAGTTAATTTTAGGAGAAATAAAATGATTTTCTGTGTTTTATATAATATTATTGATAAAATTACACTGGGTCACTAAAACGTTGACTACTAGACATACACCTCAGTATATACTTTATAATCTAGAAAAAAAATATATTGTTTTTGGAATAGAGTTTGGGCCACGATCAGCTGTTTATGTGAAGTACTCAGTTGCGCACGCATATATTGTGTCTGTTAAATACGTAAAAAATAGTTATAATTAATAATATATAAACTTTATATTTGCGATACCCTACGATCCTTAAAAAATATTCTCAGTTAGAGACACTAGATGAATACAATATTTTTTAGGATTTTATTAAGATAATAATCTTAATAAAATCCCCTAATTGTAACAGCAGATTGATTTTTTTATTAAATAATCGACCATTGTATTTTTAGATATGCGCCTATCCTGTCATGTCATTAGTCATAATTTTGGGTAAATATATAAATTACTAGAAGTTATAATAAAATTAATTAATTAACATATCTTATAAAGGCATAGGCTTATATTTAATAACTACGTTGAAATATTGATATTATTTATTTAATAACAGTTAATATTCTAGAGTTTAGATAAACACGGCGGAAACAAGACGTTAGCATAATGCTACACTATTTTTAATCTGATTTATAAGGTTAATGTATCGAACATAGTTATTTTGTGTTCGAAGAAGAGCCTCTTCAGTCACGTAAGTTACGACTACCGTTAACCTCACTGTAATTTTCAGCAAATGCAGTTTCTCTACTAATGTATTATTATATCATCATGCTACAGTATTTTAGTGCAAAATTAAATAATGACTAAGCAAGTTCCTTCACGAAACACGAATAAATAATTTGAACAGACGATACCGAGCACTACAAACTTCAAATTGAATTATAAATATGATTTATTCAGGTATAAAACACATTATATTCGTCCCGAATAAACAAAACCCATTTCAATACCGGCATAAGAAAAATATTCATATTACTTCGAAAGATGGAATCTTTTTTTCGGGTCGTCACACAATAATACTGAAGTGACTGCAGCGTTTTTTGCTTCAATGCCTTCTTATAAATGTTAACACCTGATGAAAAATATTCCCATTTTCAGGACGAGATCACTTCAATATTTATGTAAATATACGTACAAGTATCCTCGCGCATTTTTCGTGTAGTGAAATAATGGGAATTTATTCTTACATAAATATATATTTATTATTAAATGAATAATTAGCGTATCTATGTGTGTGAAATATATTTATCTTTATTTAGAGGGCGTATTTTTAATATACTTAAGCACCGTTAATGTCATTCAGATCACTAAGCACAAAATTTTGGTATGGTGGATGGAAAATGGCTAATGTGTTTCTTGAATTTTTACACCTTTTTTTTAGCTTTTTCTTAGCTATTTATAGAAAATGAAAATAATAAGTGCCCTCATTGTCTGGTACATCATTGATATTTATTTTTTATTTTAGCGAAATTTTTAATGAAATATTTGTTTAAATTTATTTACGCTCCGAGGAGCTTTTATTTTTAAAAAGGGTCTATTTGAGAGGGTTTTTTAGACACAAAAATGTTAATTGTTTATCGGTGATCTTAACTATTACTAGTTACACAGGTCATCGACAGAGCGGCTCTGTCCGACTTGATAATCGCCTCAGTATTTACCTTACAATCTAGGAAATCAGAGTAAACCTGGATCGATCGGGATTTTATTAATATTATTCCCGATCTCCCAGTCGTAATAAACGATAATTTTTTTGACTTGAGTGGGATTTAAACCCATGACCACAGTATTTGTAGCCACGCTTCTTATCCCCTAAACTATTACGCTGGTTATAAATATTTAATAATAAATAAACCCATGCAAATAATATTTAATAATTTCTGATCGGTATCCAGCAAAATATTAGATGCACAGAGAGGATAAGAATGCTTTGTTTGTAATATTCTCTCATAATAATAATGAAGAACATTTGGTTTGCGGCGTTGGTTGTTGAATATAATGACATTGCAATATAGGAAATGGTGCATTAAGCCACGTGCAAGTTAAAGAGATCTCTCTTCACTAAACGACCAATATTTTTTACTCCATAAATTTTCTCGAGCAATTTAAGCACTGTCTTCCTCTGACTAGGGTTTTACCGAAGACTTGAGCCCTCAGGCTGAAAAGGGAACCTCACGCCTATTTATATACGCCCCATACAAATTAAAATAATAATTTATTGTTGTATCAGGTTTTTTGTATAAAAATTTCCATCGAATTCTAATCGAAAAACATGAAAAAGCAGTTGTGCTTTTGGAACCCATCCAATGAGAGATTTGAATTTGAACACTTGCACCAATCAGAGACAAACATACATATCTCTATATATTCTCCCATTGAATGGAGTTAAAAAATATTACACTAAAATGACTAACTAACCTAATCATAAGACATGTAAATAAAACCAAATATGCCTCGAGGAAACCTAAGTTCATTTTACCAATGGACTTTCAAAACTGATATCATTTTTAAAAATAAAGTATAAACTTCTAATAATCCACACAACTCAAATTTGGCTTAACTTAAACAAACTGTTATTTAGTTTTAAAGCATAATATTTTGTTAAAATTGCTTTTATTGTTGTTATTATTTAATAATCTTCATATTTGTGTATGGGTTTTTATTTTTTTTCCATTCTTTTTATAATTTAATAGTATTATTCATGTCAAATTTAAATGAAACATTCTCATTTTAGTTATAGGTAAAAAGATTTATATACTTTGTACACCTAAGACTATTTCCAAAGATTGTTCTATCAATCATCGTAAAAACTTATGCATAATAAAGAAATTGTAATATATTGAATGAAAAAGAATGGAAAGAAATTGTAATATATTATTACTGCTTATGGCCACGAATTTACAAATATGGATATTGTGTTTATAGCAAGAAAAATACACTCTGTAGGAATAAGACAATAGCAAGATAAAATACACCAACTACCGCCAAAGTGTGACAATTGGTCAATGGGAAAGACATGTCCCCTCGGAGCTTTAACGAGATTTATATAATTTATATACATCCCGACTGGTTTTTTTGAAAGATTGTTTCAAATTTTGGACACAACAACGTGTTAATTCGTTGCCTGTCGGTTATTTTAAGTATTACTAGTTACACTGGTCACAGACTTAATAATCGCCTCAGTATTTTTCCTACAATCCAGGAAATCAGAGATTATCGATCAGGATTTTATTAAAAATATTTCCGATCTCCCAGTCGTATTAACCAATCAAATCATTTTTTTACTTGAGTGGTATTTGAACCAATGATAATAGTACATATTTATAGCTACGCGTCTTTTCTCCTCTTGGTCAAGGTCAAGTGTGGTTGAGGAAAAATCAATAAAATTACGACATTCGAAGGAATATGATTTATATTTATTTCGAGAGTTGGGTAAGAATTTTCATCATTCCGGATGGATATTATCGAGAACTGAAAACTTAAAAAAATTCAAGCCATATGATGCTTCCGATGATGAATTAATATTTTCAATAGACGGCCTTTTCATTTGTGTGACAGCCCTATAGGGAGTTGTAAGGAGTAAAATACGAAGGAGAGCAAGTTGAAGATATGGGTAAACGTGGTAGGGGTGTAATTTGTTATGCAAGAGAGGGTGTAGGTTTGAATAACTCACCCTGGATGACACACGCTCTTTCTACCCCACACTGATTAGGACCTGTCAAAACTTGACATACTTTTCCCACGATAAAACCACTAACATGAATTACAGCCTTTTAACTATTCAGTTGCGAAGACAAAGCCTTCCCTTTAAAAAAATTATATATATATATATATAGCAGTTAGTTAGCATATATATATATATATATATATATATATATATATATATATATATATATAAATATATATATATATATATATATGTATATATATATATATATATATAGTATATATATAAGAGTTACAGGTTATATATATATATATATATATATATATATATATATATTATTAAGTGTATAATCGAAAGTGATGTAAATGTGCCATAGAAGTAGTTTTGTTGAGAAATTAAAAATTGAAATATTATATGACTTCTCAATAAGAGATTTTAATATCAAAATAGAAAATGGATTAATATCTTTATTGTGGTTACTTCATTAAGTTTTGTTAGTATTGGAAGGTGTTCCTTCGAAGGCTTCCAGCTTAAAACTTTACTTAAAGCACTCAATTCCAATGAAATAATATTTAGATTTGGCGAACAAAAACTTCTCAATCAACGAAAACCAATATGATATATTAAATATTTTTTTTATGTTAAAAATATTATGGGTTTTTATTTTTTTCCCCATACTTTCTATAATTTGATCCTATTATTTATGTCAAATTTAAATAAAACATTGGTAAAAATATTTATACATTCTGTACACTTAAGATTCATTCCAAAGATGTTTTGTTCTATCAATCATTATAAAAACTTTTATTAAAATTGTAATATACATATATGTTAAAAATATTGAAAAAAAAATCTATTAAATCGCGTCTATCAGCGATTGGATTATTTAATGGGTCGTTTATAATTTTTTCATACATTTTCATCTTCGTTACTTTCCGTCTGTCTTTCTTTGGGAAGTTTGGTTCGCTTAATTGAAAGTCCGTAGAATATAATGAATATTCCGAGCAAATCAATTTCGGTCTTAAAAATTTAAGACTCATTCATTTGAGTTTGAATAAAATTTGCATACGATTCGCTCTTCGTGAGGTAGCTTTACTTATTATAAACCTGGACTAATTAACAATCAATAAGACTTAGAAATAAGCTTTGTATAATCGCTATACGGTAAATGTATACGAATACTGAGAAAGTTTAGCGTTGAAGCCTTTTGAAATGTATCAAGAGAAATTCAACATTCGACATAAACAAATAAAATTCATTTAATAATACATTATTATTGAGAGAATAATGTACGAGGTATTGAGAGATAACGAGCATGCCTTCTTCAAAGTGGACTCGAGATGAATTTAATTGAAAATGTTGAGTAAAATACCGCAGTAGTTAAATGAGGTTTCTGTTATGAGAAAATGGAAACGATATTCTTCATGTCTTTTGTGTTGTTGCCTTTAATTGTAAACGATATTGTAAATGACGGGAAAATTTTCAACCACCTGCTATTGCTCCCTTAGAGTACAATCAAGATATTTAAATTAACGTGTAGGTATATTATAATAAAATACAAATAATCCAATATTTCAGTAAAATGTAACTTATTTAAAATAGCCTGTTCCTTTGTACAAAGGGATCGTTTGTTTTGGCAAAGTCTAACGCCTGCATATTTATTGGCGGAAGAAATATGAATTTCACAAAGCTGGTTCACATTGCCAATACTCTAAATATTACACCAAGTCTTATAAAAATAGCTTCTAGTTTCCTGAAAGATTATTCTAAAAATATATATTTTCATAATACTGATAATTAAGTATATCGGATAAAAGCTTCTTTATTTTGTAATATTAAGGCAACACGCAAAAGTAATTTTGATCAAGATTTTTTTATATACGCCTCAAGGGGATTTTTGAAAGAGTTTTTAAATATTTTTTTTGTTAATTCATTCTCTGTCGGTGATATTAACTATTACTAGTTACATGGGTCATCCACTTAATAATCAGTATTTACCTTGCAATACAGAAAATCAGAGTAAACCTGGATCAAGACGATCGATCGGGATTTTATTAATGTCATTCCTGATCTCCCAGTCGAAATAATCTTAGTACGGGATTTTAACCCTAGTATGCTATCTTTGAATAAAATAAAAGTGAGCATATGTGTTGGTTCTGCCTATAGTTATTCGTATTTCCCCGGATCATGTGAGTAGAGTAAATGTCAATGTAAAATAGCCAAATAGTATCCCGCCATCGCTTATCATTGGTCAAAATCGATCACGTCACTTCGTTACCATTTATGGATTCGTCATATGAAATTCAATATTTTCTGTGTTTTAAATAACTATTATTTAGAACAGTTACCTAAGTTTTATTTAAAAAAAAATAGTGATGTATTTTTGAAGAAGGTGTGGTATTTTTTCAAAGGTGATTTTAAACCCATGCATGATATATTTCATCAATGTACTCATTGTGAACTTTATTAAATGTTTTAGTATTAAAATATTCACAAAGGCAAAAGGTTTTTTTATAGTTCGCAAAGTGTATTGTGGAGAAAATAATCGCATTTATAGTATTATTTGTTTGAATCGTGCAGGTTTGAAAAGTCTTGTGTCCACTGTTCCATATGGAGTAGCAATGTCCTTGCAACATGCACTACTATTTTGAGTTTCAAATTCGAACTACTCCGTATTGTTTCGATAATATGTGACTATTTATACGGAAATTCAAAATGAAAATACTAATACCCCGTAATAATAATAAAAGAGACCGTGACATGAGCTTGGAGTGTGAAAAATAGGCATACCTACTGAATAAATGTTCTTTGTTAAAATAATTATTTTATTCACTACTCACCGATATTTAAATTGAAATCAATTTAGCTTAACATGATAGTTTATTTATTTTTTTATACAGGCCAAATATAACTTTTGATCAAAAATAACAATAAACATATAGTTAGAATTTAGTGTGCTCTTAGCACAGATTATTATTAAATTTCAGAGTAGTTAAGCAAATAAATTAAAAGATTTTGGCTCACAATTCTAATAAGAACATAAAATATTAAATATGAGAGATTTGGAATTAATGAGTGGTATTTTGAATTTAAAATATACTGAAACACTGCAATATCTACATAGTTTGGAATTGAAATACGGCAGGAATACAAAAACGTCTGTAAAAAATATATTTTCAATCATTGACTAATTAAAATTATAAAAATCATAATAAATATACATATGGCTGTACTATATATATATATATATATATATATATATATACGGCTTTTTATTTTTTATTATATTATATTAAGTATCTCTAATATTATATAAAAAATGTTATTCTCATGTTAGTTATGGGTAAAAAGATTTATATACTCTGTACAGTCTAATTCATAAGATGTTTTGTATTATTTCAACAATGTAAAATTCAAATTAATTAAAGAAATTGTAATATTAACTAAATATATTTGAATAAAATAAAATACATGGATAATAAGCAACTTTTGCAGTGTATATAAAAAAGTTCATGCATTACGATCAATTCCACGCTTAGTACGCTTAATGATGAATTAATCATGATTTTATATTCAAAATATTAAAATTTACAGTCGAATTTTTTATAGTCGAATCATAAATCAAATAGTGTATATATTTAAATTCTTTTTCGAAGTGTGTATTCCAAAAGTCAACATTCAAAGTGGGCGTATTCAAGTTCCATCTGATCTCATTTTCAAGTCAGTATTTCTATTCTTGGAGGGTAAATCCGGTAAAACGATGCATCTATCGTCAAAATTTTGAATTTAGATAGACAGTGTGGGATAAAGGCTTTGCTAGAAGATTGATGATTGCGGAAAATAGATTGCAGGTAACAAATAAAACCTCCTCACCTAAGACAGAAAACCTACATCACTTAGTTCCCGAAATCAGTTCGAATTAAATTACATACATTTGCAGATCCCTTATTTATTACTTAATATGGGTTCTTTGATGTAATTAAAAAAATATATTTAGTTAAACCATACACAGAATGTAGAAATATATTAGAAGAACGTTAAAGTATATTATGTAATTGTTTGTCTCAGATGATTCAGGTTTGAAAATACGAAATGTAATACATTGAAATTAATGAAAACATTGTACAACTGTATCTATCACTCTTCTCTTAAAACACCTTTAATTTCCTTCTATTGTAGTTCGTAATAAAATTTACTTAATGATATATACTCAATGAAGTGCATATTGTTGTGTTTTTTTGAAAATGTGATTTTATATCTATGAAGTCAACAAATATCTTTTTTTAAATACTAAATGTGAATATATTTATTTATTAATATAAAATATACTTTGATGTATGATTTCTTCGTTACTGGAGATTGTATTTCAGTAGTCGCAATTATCAAAATGCATTCTCATCTTTCATTCTCGTGTGAAAGTTAATGTATGCAATAAGAACGTGCCGAGACAGTTTTCATTGTTTCATCTTGATAAAAGCTGTCTGTTGGTGAAAAATCCTCACATATTATATGAAAAAGCTTCAGCTGAAATATTGTATGTGCATATTTATTTTACGGGCGACACTAAAAACTGACCGCGCTGTCATAACATTCACTTTAATATTAACTTCCACTACTACTAAGGACTTACTGCCAAAAATAATCACTATTTACTATTTTGTGTCATGAATTATCAACGAAAACAAGCGATTTTGATAATAGATAAAAGAACAGAGTATTAGTATTTGTGTATTAGAATTTTTTTATACAATTTTTTTCCCATTAGATGATATTTATTTTTTAAAAAAAATGTATGCTTGAACAAAATGAGAATATCTTAAGTATGGCGAAAATAAGTATTTTTTTTTAAATTATTAATTACAAATATTTCATGATTTTGGAATCTAGTTTGGGCCGCCACCTTGGAATGAGCTGTTTCTGTGAAGTACGCAGTAGTAGCTGTAATATTTGTGATGGTTTTATAGAATATGTTTTAAATATTGCATTGTGGATAGTGTTGAATTTGTGGAATTCCATAATTTAAAGAAAATTGTAATTTGTTATTTTCACAGTAATTTATTGTATATTATTTACTAAAAAATGGATGTGTAAATTCTAATTAATTTTATCTAGCAAGGTAATATCGACATATATTACAATTTCTTTATTAAATTTGAATTTTACATTATTCATATAATACAAAATATCTTATGAATTAGGTGTACAGAATATATAAATATTTTTACCTATAACTAATATGAGAATAACATTTTTATTTGACAGTTGAGATATTTAATATGAAATAATAAAAAGTATCGAAAAAAAACCATTTACAGTTATGAAGATTAATAAACAATAGCAAGAATAGACTTTACAGTAATAAAAACAATAAAAAATAAATATCAATACGGGCGTATACTGATTTTGACATTTTCGACATAATCGAGTAAAACCATTTTTATTATAATAAAATATTTTCTGTCTTTTGTAACAGGTAAATGTCAATAACAGCATATCAATATATATTTATATACAAAAATCATTCTACGAATAAAAGGGCGTATTGCGTTGTCCACCCAAGTAAACAATTTCAACTAAAAAATATCGGAATACAGTTAGATAAATAAAAATACGTATGTATTATACTAAATTCAATATCAATTATTATCATGTTTGCTTACAATAAAATTGGTACACGTTTCTGTTTAATCCCTTTAAATTAAATCACATTTGATTATCAGAGAGCGTGAGGTAGTGGACGATTGTATGGAGGGTTTTAATCCCGGTTGTATGTAATGTCGATAATGGCCATAGAATTACGGGCATTTGTATGTAACACATTCAAAATACGTTGTCCTCTTTTCAAATTCAAAGCCGCTAATATATTATACAACTCTTTTACTGCATTTATACTTTATTACTGCACTCTTCGCACATGAAAAATACACAAGCTTCATAGTGCTTTTCCCACAAAAAAAATTAATACAGCTCAGAACTAATTGATTAAAATAATGGTAATAGAGTCCTGCGAGACAAAGTGTTTAAGGTATAAAATTGTTGAATTTCCTTGCCTGGACGTAGCATAATCAGTGTTTTAGGACCTGTGTTTATTCTGTTTTAAGCACGGTCCTCTCGGTTTGCATTCATTTGCATTTTGTTCTAGAAGTCTTTGTCGAAATGAGACTTTGAACCAAAGTCGACCACATATATTCACAACCACCTTATCGGATAGCAAATGCTCCACGATCTTTGCTTTTAGCCCTTGCTAAATAGAATATGAATTCAGAAATATAAATGGGATTTAAAGACGACCGGTCAACGTATTAAGAAAATTCCCCGATTAAATACAGAAATAATATGGCATTTGAAAGGTTAAACTCTTACTTAATGTCAACATAGATTAAATATATTTTCTTGGCTATTACTCTCATTCAATTATATAAATATTTAATTCAATGATTAAAATATTTGGCCTACTAACCCAGGCTAATAATGACCTGTTTTATCTGTCTCTTCCTTTGTTTCTGCAGAGTGCCTACTTGTTCTTGTATACCCGTGTACCTTAAGGTTCATAATTACTATTTTTTCCTTGTTTTTTACTATTTTATTCTTAGTTTTCCTACCATTTAGGTCTGCGGTATCGCCATAGAGCCTTGGGATAGCCTCCTGTAATGCTGTTGCGATATTGCAGTCTGATATTTATTGTAATTAATGTATAATATTGTAAGATAAATAAATAAATAACTATAATGTATTGATTGTTTAAGATGAATTTGATGAAGATGAATTGCTTAAGTTAAATATTCAAATATAAAAAAAAGGTTTAATTTGCAGAGTTATTTAAAACATATTAGTTGTTATCAACAATATTGGTAAATTAAAAAGGTAATAATAACTTTAAAGATATTTAACTAGAACTCACATTTGTTTTTAAATATAAACACCTAACAAAAAGGTGAATTGAAAAATTTATTTTAATGTCAAAGACGCGTTTGACATAATATTTTGTACGAAAATATAACATAATTCATGCAATATGCTTTCCATTCATTTCGATCTCTTCTGGGAAACTGTTATCTTTTACAGCTGTTTTTTCCGGATCAAACGAAACATTTTGTATCCCCGGCGAAATAAATGTATTTATATAATGTTTAACGGTATTGAAATTTTATCTTTTGAACTGTATTTGTCAGTAATTTGAATAAAAACATACTTGTAAAACCCCTATACGTATAAGTTGTATTGAAAATAAATAAACCCGTAGCCAGTAATAGAAATATAAATATATTTTCACCAAAAAAGACTATTTTTACACAAAAACGTCTTTAAATTTACGATTTTTATTTGTTAAAATCTTTTTAAATTTACGATTTATGATATGTTAAAATCTCTTTTAGAAAAATAATATCCTTTATTGAATTCACATATTAGTTATAGGTAATTATATAACATTCTCTACGCCCAGGATTATTGATTAGTTAAGATTTTATTTACTATTAAATTATTGTAACAAAATTCACTCCAAATGTATATTTCCATGTGTTATTAACAAGAATCGTACATATAAACTGGCTATTTTAGTATGGATATTATTAAATGGCTGAATATTTTTATATAAATATATAGGTTTGGCACTCATTTAATGTACACATTTATTTATAATATGCCGTATTAGATTTTATTTTAATTATAATATGGTATTATTAAAATAATATTTTTATAAATTAGCTTCTGCAACCGATACAACTTGGGTTACAATTAGTTAAGATCATTATTAAATTGCATATTAATCGATTAACTAAAAAAACAGATAATTTGTGTTCACGCGTCGATTTACAGCTAGATATTTTTGGATAATTTTAATGGTTTGAGTCACTTTAAAAGGGACGATTTTCTATCAAGAAGCTGGCTACTAAATAGCAAATAATATTGTTGAAATAAGGATCGATCTTTTCGGATAAAAGTATTGTATAGGGATTTAATAGTAGCCCTTTGGTGTTGTTGGCTACAAGCCAAAGAATTTATATTCAACGAGCAGTAGCTGCATTATCTAGCTCACCTTTATTCTACACCACCTTATTGCACTAAACTTTACGTGTTTCCATACAAATTATATATAAAAAACCTAAATACAAATCACGTATGAAATACTCTCTGCTGTGCGACATTTTAAACGATAGATTAACAATAAGATTATACAATGCAAATTAAGGGTGTTAAAGTTGATTTAGTTTTTCAACTTGGAAGTGGTTATTAAACGACTGCAGGTAGTTGCGAGCTTAAGGTAATTTAATTGGGCTGTGAACCTGCTCATTTTACTTGGTGTAGTTAATATTTCAGGTAAAGTGAAATATACCAACCATCTTCTTCATGAAGCATATCTCCATCAAGGCAATCTATTAATTATATTTGACAAAGTTAGCCACGAAGTCAACAAGATTCAGTCGACCACTCATTCTATCCCTGAGGCTTTTAGCATCTTACGTTTAACCAAAGCTATTTTATGTTAACGTGTATGTTAAATTCACTAGTAGATTAAACTGTGTTATTTAATCGATTTGAAGATTTATGGTGTGACAAATTAGGGCCGTTCGTGGTATATCTTGATTTTTATAATTTACTATTTAGTACTTAAGTAATAGATTTAATAACTTTTTGAATAATTCACTCGCTTTTTTAGTTTTACGCAGAATACTTTGTTAATGAGTCTATTCTTGTTTTTGTTTATTAATCCTCATATATGTAAATGGGTTATTATTTTTTCCCCCATACTTTTTATTATTTAATATTAGGTACCTCTCCGGTAACATTCGCAAGTTAGTTATATGTTAAAAGATTTATTTATTCTAATTATTGATCGTGTTTAATACTAGATTGTATTCCAAAAATATTTAAAGAAATAAGTTTATATAAATATAGTGGAAATTCCAAACTTATTTCTTTAAATGGTATTTTGAATTTAAAATATATTGAAACACTGCAATGTCTACATATTTTGGAATTAAAATGTGAATGTAAAAACGTCTGTAAAATATATTTTCAATCACTGAATTGTTAATATTATAATAATTATCCATATGGCTATACTTTGAATATATGGGTTTTTATTTTTTCCCATACTTTTAATTATTTAATATCACGTACCTCTCCGGTAAAAGTTAGGTAAAAAGATTTATATATAATGTACACCTAAGTCTATAAGTCATAAGATGTTTTTATTATCATTAGACTATGTACAATTTACATTAAATAAATAAATTTTAATACTATACTTATATTATAGTATTTAAATTTATAAATCAGGATTGAAACCGACACGTTAAATAATTTATTCAAAGTAACAAAATTATTTACCAAAATAAATTATTTGAAAAGGATGCTGTGTGGTTAGGTTGTTACGTTGTTAATAACGTATTTCTCATATACACATTACCAAATTTCACAATTTATATTATATTCGTAGGAATAGAGTGATGAAGCCTTCAGGCTACGGATGTTAGTGGAAATTGAATCTGATTATAAAACAGTGAGATGAACGTAAAAGGGATTGGGATGGAATGAAATGCATTTCCTCAAGTTTGCACCAAGAAGGTTTTCCTTTTGAGAGGATGAAATATAAATTGTTTTGACATTTTTCAGCTGTCACCGGCCAAGAGAGATATTTCAATGGAATAATTTTGTACAGTTTCAATAGCCATAGTCCTTTTATTTATACGGTTAGGTGAAAGATGCTACTGAAACTACAATATAAATAAATATTTAATAAATCATAAAAAATATTACGATACTAAATAAGAGTTAATTGTATATAAATAATATTACTATATATATACAGGGTGGATTTGAAATAACTAACAATATTTTAGGGGGTGGTAGGGTATCGCAAATATAAGCGAAAAATATATTAAATATTTTTTTATTAATTAAATTTGACAAAAATTATATTAATTATGAATGACAGACACAATACACACGTAACAGTCACTACTGAGTACTTCACAGAAACAGCTGTTAAGGTGGCCTCGATTATTAATATTATTATTTATTTTTTAATTAATAATACCCTACCATTTCCTAAAATATTCCCAGTTATTTCAAGTCCATCAGGAAATACAAGTATAACAAAATATTAACATATATTTTTTAATAAAAGAACACAATACATTATCAATATTATGTATCAAGAATCAATGTAAAAAAAATATTTACACTTTTTAACTACAATTGTAATATTTTGGAGATTTGAAATCGATCGATTAAATAAGTGAAATTTGAGATTATTATTATTTGCCAACGTTTTTTTACTTTAAATTGTTATATTTGATATGAAAACGTAAGATTAAAATTTTACAGTGGATTTGCGTCACTTTCTCTCATGTATGTATATAATGTATCTTTGTTTGTATGAAATTGTTTCCCTTTCAAATATTTATAATGGTTTCAGTGTGTGCTTTGGTTAAGTTCGTATATTACTTTGAACATTGTATGGCGTAGTATCTTGCTACGATCGAATTCAATGGAGGCGATGAGTGCCGCACTGAAGCTTTTCAAAAGCCGCACAAAACTGCTGTTAAATGAAATATAAATATGTACATTTTATTATTAATACATAAAACTATTCAAATCAAATTTGGTATCTATGAATATATTGTTTTAAAATCAAAATTTCCATACATATCTTACAGAAGCTAAAACTTTAGAATAGTCTTGTATCTTGTTTGGTTGTAAGTATAGAGTATTTGCACATCAAACGACACTGATATATCTACAGGCTTTATATCTGCGGAATTTGTAACATTCATATTCAAATAAAATTGAACAAACTATTCTTGTAATAAAATGTAACTAAAAATTACAAATAACAAGTCTCTTTAAATTATGGAATTCCATCAAGTAGACAACACTATCAACAATTTAAAATGTAAATATTCATTAAGTAAACGATTATTTATTAACAGTTGAATCTCAATATAAGCGAAGTTTTATCAATAAATATTGACAAAAACCTCGATATAACAAAATTTCGTCGTCCCTTTTGTCCATTTTCGACCCCAATATATTGAAGTTTTATTTTAAAAACCTCTAAATATCGAAGTTTTAAATATTATCTAGGAAAGCACAAAGCTATATTATTGATATAATTATTTAAAGAAATAAGTTTGTAATTTCCACTTTATTTCCAATAATTTTAATAAAGTAAAAATTACAAAAATATATCTTGAAATAACAAAGGTTTATGACAAGCATAGTACTGAAAAAACTTCTATATAACATAAATTTTTCGTTCTCCTTTAGCTTCGTTATATCAAGGTTTCACTGTATTTATATAATATAACAATATTTTTCACTAATAAAAAATGCTAATATTTAAAAAATGTAATTTCATTTAAAAATATATGTTATTGAATGATCAATTGAAGTAGAACGCATTGTAGTGGGCTTTCGTATAAACAGGTGAGAGCAGGTGCTTATGACGTGGAAAAATTATACTACAGTCTACATTATATCGTAGGGCAGCAAAAGCTTCACAGTTTATGATTGTATTATAGACGGAATCCTCTTATTGATATATCCTCACTAATCGATTAACGCTTGCTTCACGAAAGCTCTCAGAATCTTAAATATTTACACCCAACCCACTACGGTCAACTCCTCTTGGAGATAGTTTAACTTTATACATCACTTACTACAACTTTCCACTCGTCCGAAGGCTATCCACTTTCATTCTTTTTGCCTAGATAATTGTGTTTTTCTACTGGGGATTATCTCTCTTTTGTACGAAAGTTTCCGCAACTAAGTCTTTTGATGGGGATACTTTAAATTAGATCGACGCCAATACACGCAATGAAACTCTAATACAAAGTGAACACATGTGGAAACTATATCAATACAAATAAAGAAATAAATTATTACTGTTATTTTTTTAAATAATATAAATTTTATATTCTTATTTGAAAATTGTCTTAATAAAATTGAAACAAAAATTTTAAGGTTATTTAAAAAAATAAATTGATTGGGATTAATATTACAGATTGGGGAAGTTACACGAAATAAAATTCTACAATTATGGAATGTCACCCAGACTTCAACAATATAAAGATTACGTTTTAATTATGTTTAAAATTATAAAATATTTTATTATGATATTTTTAATGTCCACACTAATTTATAAAAAATACAATGTATAAAATTGCACAAAAGCAACTTTGTAAGATGATGAAGTTTTTGATATTTTGATGCAAAGAGTTAATAAATAAAATATATATTTTTATCTCAATGACGTATACAAAGTATGCATTAATATTAATTTTTGACTATGAAGGAATCTATTAAACATGATTTTATATAAATATGACGTTTTTTTTAATTACAAAAAGTTTGTTGTTTAGTATTTAATAATAAAATATAATTGCTCATTGGTGTGTTCTTTTCATGTGTAAAGGCTTTTATTATTGAAAAAATATACCATAATCTACTTGACTTAGCCACGTGTAATATGAATTGAGAATAAAAATAGACAAGATGAAAGTGATATAAATTTTCAAACGCCTTTCAACGCCGCCTTTTCCGGTTTTATTTGCCTGTGAAATTTTCGTGTAAATATCGTAAAGCGGGCGCGTGCAAATTGAATTCGAATTTCTTCTGTTTTTTTTCCTACCCCTTTTCAATTTTTCAAATTCCTTATACCCTCCGAATTATTGATATCGATTCTTCAGTTATTAGATTAGAAGGGTCTATCGATTGCTCTATTGGCATCCGAAGCTATGAACGGACACCCGTTACGACCGCAAAAACTCCTCAGGGATCTTCGCTGCTATATCCCTTGGGTAAATCCCAATTCCAATTCATACGACCTCTCCAACAAGAATTTGTTTTCATTGCTAACACGTTTACAATACCAATAATGTAGACAAAGTAAACAAAATATGCCGAACGTGAATATTGAGTGTGAACAGATTATAAATAATTCTGATGAATTTCACAGAATACTTGAACGAGTCTTCCATGCTATTATTAAATTATATCATCTAAAGTGACACCATAATAAAATAATCGATTATAATAACGGTCGTGATTGATTGATATTATTAAAGCTCGATTAATAAAATTAATTTGGATAATAATTATTGAAGTTTGAGATGAACAAGACCAAAATATAATTTATTTATTAACGCCCCGAGAACCTTATTGAAAGGGTTTTTTAGACATAAAAATGTTAATTGTTTGTATGTGATATTAACTATGACTAGTTACACAGGTCACCCACTTAATAATCAGTATTTACCTTACAATCCAGGAAATCAGAATAAAACTACATCAAAACGATCGAACGGGATTTTATTAAAATTATTTCCGATCTCCTCCAATTGACAAAAAAAAAGACTTGAGCGGGATTTGATCCTTGAATTTATATTTTGTTATAATTATAAATGAAACACGCTTTAAAGTAAATTTTTAAAAATAAGGATTAAAATATGTGGTGTTATAAAAATCTGATATATTATTAATGTAGTAAAAATAGTGAGGATATAAACCGCACGTATAACAATTTTGTACGCATCTTGAATTATTATGAACTTTTTACGCCCCATCCATTTCCACCAGAAACACACCCTCCAAGACATTATTGTTTGCCAACCCTTCTTTATTACCATTTCTAAAAACTTAACTATCAGATGAACGAGCCAAGCTTTGATTGAATTTGAAAATATGTCCAAATAATTTCAAACATTTTTTTATATGGATAAAAATGCTTATTGCGATTCCATTGTAAATCCAAATGTAATGAATATACAAATACACTGTTCTTTTTGAGAACGAGATTTTTCCATACGAGTGTGCTGAAATAAATTTATGAAAGAAGCCGAGGTTGTTTATATTTTCATATTCTAAATCTGTATCTGAGATTGCTTTTTCTTTTTAACACGCTTTTTAACTATGAATGTTGTTAGGTGAGGTTAGGTTGATTAAAATTTATAATATATACATATGTAAATTACTCAATAGCATGGATTCTATACTAAATATTAATAGAATGATATATTCTCAAATCAAAATGTATTTAATAAATTATTTTTCACCAAATTGGTGGATTAAATTTGTAAGTATTCAATTATAACATATTTTACATAACTTTTACTTTAAATATTGGGATTAATTATTTAAATTTAATTACATCGATTTTTCATTTATTTATTATAAAATATATACCGAGGTATATTCTTTGTGGTTGATTTTGTGTTATTATTAAGTTACTCTACAAAATTAATTTACGTATTTTGAATTAATTAGATGAAGTAAGTATTTAAGCTAAATCATTGTTAATATTTGTATTATTTCTATATCATAGTAATATTGTTATATCAAAGTTCAACGTAAATTGTTTAAATGAGTCTCATGTGTCGTCTGTTTAGCTTTAGTTTAGCTTCATGAACGTTTGTTGGTTCTGTCGTCTCCATATTAAATATTAAGAGAGGGACTCAGTTTTCAACAGTTTCATCCTAGTTAGTGTTTGCTTTGAAAACTGTTGTCTTCTAAACTTACACCTCCATTATGCCAATATCATCTAATTGAAACTGGAAAATTTCATTTTTGTCTCCACCATTTGATACTTAATAATAAAAATACGTGTACGTCCCGTAGGCTCTTTTTAGAATATGTTGTTATTTGATTTTGTATGAATTTATTTACATATATTACTGCAATGCTTGGCATATTTTATATAAAATACAAAGAGGCATATCTGTTTTCTTTCTGAGAGTGGAAGCAAAAATAAAAGTGTGTATTTGGTGTACTGGAAACCGTACAAAGACAGGAAGTTCCATGGGACCACCTCTTACTGTGAGAACGATTTATTATCGTCCACCATACAATTTGTTAATGTATTGTTGTTCTTCCTTAAGAATTATTTTTATACTAAACACTTTATCATTTTTGGAAATACTTGAGGTGGGTGCCTTTTATATGAATCCCAGTTGAAGTTATTATTATTAAATTTTTTTTCGTTTATCCATATTGTGATGGGTCATTAATACAGAAGTATAAAACATTGACAGTTAACAATATATTATTAAATGATATATAAATACAAGTTAAGCATTTAATTATAAATATGCATGCATACATTCATTATTAATATGTCATAATAATTATTTTTCATAACATTATAATAATAAATATGTATTATACATATGTTTTAAGTTACCGAGAGTTTTAATAAAAGCATTGAAAACTTTATATTCTACTGTTTTATTGTAGGTACATTTTTGTGAAACCAATTGATGGAATTAATTATTTTATATTTCATAATCGAGGAGAGTGATATATCAAATCTAACCAAGAGAATTTACAATGAATGAGTTGATTTTTAAAAACAAGTATATTTTATTTTATACATTTAAATTTTTTATCTAAGTTTGCACGTGTTATGTATATAAAAATGTAGAGGTTGTATGAATTGTAACCGATTTAAAAATTAATATATAGAAAGGGTTCAAAAACAGCATTTGATAGTTCACAAAATTGTGACAGTAAGGTTTATATGAAATATAAGAACTGCTGTAACTTTTCAGACAAATTATGTGTTTTTTCAGAACTCTATAAAATATGTATCATTAACTAAATTTTGAAAAAAAGTGTTTGATGAATGAGAATGAAAAAGAAGAGAAATTGAGTAAGTAAGTAAAATTTTTTTAAAACCTTAGCTTACTACACCTTAATTCTTTTACTTTGTGTTTTAATATTTGTACTTTATGTTTTGATATTTGCATATGTCAAAAAAGCTCTTATAAGCGTTTATATGTAAAGAAATAAATAAAAAAATAAAAGTACTGGTATTACCGTAGCCTAAGATAGGTAGTGTTAATATTGGGTTTATACAATTCTTAGACAAGTTCAACGATTGAGCAATTAAATTGTCTTAAAATTAATAAAAAATGTGACGAGTGTCTACTTTATTTCAAGTGTTAATAAGACCAATGGGTGAATATTGAAAATTATTATAAATTGGTAGGGTTAGGTTGATTATTAAGGGTATTCGGATTCAGCGTTATTTCGTGGGAAGATCCAACAAGGCCTACATTCCGCACGTTGAATTAGATAGCGGCAGACTGACTTTGGTGAGGGGTATCTAGATTGCAATAATCGCCTTAATGGGGTACATATTACAGTTAGTTAGCAGGATATAAAGTAGAGGCGTTTAATTAACCAGGGGTGGAAGTTGTTGGATGGCAGAAGTTGTGCAACAGCAGACGAGTGCAGGCGGCGGAACAAGGAGCAAGCAGCTCGCATCGTCGAACAAGCTTTTCCAAATTTACTGCACCGCCTCGCCAATTACACAAATGAATTCTAAAACCTCAAATATATACACACAACCGTGTGTTCTTTTACCCAAGAGACTACCTGCATGAGCCACTCCCGAGGTAACTTCGTTATTTGGAGTCGAAAGCGAATGTTGACTTGCAGACATATTCCGCGACGTAGTGGCCTGCATTAGCCATAATTAAACCGACAGACGACTTCCAACTGCACATTTAAACTATTGCCTCTCATTATAAAGAACATTATTATATTAAATACCAAAACTCTCGTAAATAAATAAATAATCCATCGAAGTACCAGCTCTATATACATACATAAGTAAAGACCTGATCCAATCCCTTAATCTCACGGGGGTTGGGTTTTATAGGACAATTAATCATATTTATATGCCTAACTCAGAATATTCGGAGTATGCAAACGACACGTGGTCAAGTGGTAACCCGTTTCATTACTACCCGTATCCAATGTTACTTAAAACTTAAACTAAAAAGTTGTGAAAAAAAAAACAACTGATCCCTACTGGAATTCCATCATTTATTAACGAATTGAAAAAATTTTAATTAACAGTAAGAAAACAGTATTATTAGTGGTTATTTTTTCAGTTTGTTGTTTCATAGTATATCATAACGCTTTTGTTAAAATCATTATTTGATTTCAAGGTTTATTTATATTAATACGCATTTATCTATTTTCTGTTTTAAACCTTTTTTATTATTATTATTGTCTTGTCTGTAAAAGATGCTTTATGAGCATTTATATGCAAATAAATAAATATTCATGAGAGTATCAAAATGAAAACAGTAGAGGAGTTTATCACTGATTTAAGCAATAAACACTATAACAAAATGGTTAACTTCTCCACTAACTCTTTAATACAAAATGTTAACAAAATCACGTATGTTTCAAATAAGCGAAACTTTAAATTACCACTGAAATGTTGAGAGACATTCCTTAAAAATTCTTTAACATATCTTTTTTCTCAAACACATTTGATTTTGTCTATCATTAATGATTTTACTATATTCGTGTTTCACAATATTTTTGTTTTATTCATATAGTATTAAGTATATGTTTTGTAATTCTAAGTTTATTTATTATTTATTTTTTTATTATTTATTATGTATAATATTTATATATATTTTAGTAGTTCTACAAGTGGGTTTTTGTATTTTTTCCCATAAATTATGTTATGACTTATTAATTATTTTAAATATCAATTGATTATACTCCGTATTAAAAAAAGTAAAAGACTAAGTCTATAAACTTAACACTGTAACAACTAATCATTATGTATCAAAACATTGTCCGCAAATTATATTTAATAAAGAAATTGTAAAATAATAATAAAAAATAAATAAATAATTCTATTCCATCTGTAGCAGAGTCTCAGTTCTTGGTACTTAGCTAAGATGATAAGTAAAATTGAACTGAACTCGGAGTCAGCCAACAATATAGTCACACAAACTGTTAATAATTAAAATCATCACAATTCCTCGAACCAATTGCAAAATACGATGAATATTCTCTGAGAACTGTAATATTTGTTGATGTTGACGTTTCAAAGCCGGAAATATTTATTACAGAAGTAACAAACATCGGTTCAATCGAACTGTGTATATTTTATGAATAGTAATATTGGGTGAACGAGATTGATTCCCGTTTCTGCAGGATTTACGTTCAAAGTGACGCAGAAATGCATTGGTACCCTGCCTATAAATTAGAAGTGCCATTGGGAAATATACCTGCAATGCCACTGTCAGATAGATTTATCGGATTTATTAAGAATCGAATGCCACTATAGACAAGTACAATTTCATTCCGTGGGGAGACTTTTTGCTCGCCAATGGTCTCAATCAAAATCCCCCAGACAGCTTCGGTCCGACTTATTTATTCATTTGATATATGAAGATATGACTTTATTCATATCAAATAAACCAGAGTATCATTTAGCGATATTAGCAATCTGCAATATGTACAATACACGTGGGGGAATACATGAACATAATACATTAGTACTTTGGATTATTGAACGAATGTTAACGGTTTATTAAGGTAAAATTAATAAATTAATAAATTAAGGTAATTTTTTGAAAAATTAAATTAAGGTAAAACAAGTGGATCAAGTGGCCAAAAATATCAGTTACCTGGCAAACATTATACTGTAAACATGTCTCTTCATATCTTCAGTTATATTTCACAGTAAAATGGGTAAATGCATTGTTACTACATGTCATATGGACTCAAACATACACTCAAATACATCTAGGCTCACTTTTTACCAAAGACTACTTCTTTAAAGATTTATTACAATAATATTTGAAACATGTTAACATGTTTCAAATATTATTGCGTTTTAATCGCCAGAGTATTGTCACAACCATTCTCAGTGGTCACTAGAAATGTGTTGAGTGAGGGTGACACACTTACATACTTTATTTAATATACGAGAAGAGTGCAACAATAAACGGGTTTCACGATTTTTTTATATGCAATGCGATATCTAATGTTTGTATCTATGAAATTTTATACAACATCAATTAGATAAGTGGCGTTTAAAATATATTATACGCAGCTCAAATTATTAACACTTGAATAACTTTTGATTCATCGAAATGTTTTTTTGTTACGTGGGTAATCGGTCGGCCAAGCTGTCCAAAATCACAATAGGGAGATTATTAGATTACCAAACTTTTGGGATTCTCTTCCGTGTTGACGAGATTATCATAAAAGTCTTCTGGGGTTGGACAATGGACTGACAACCCTCCGAATCAATTCCCATCCGGTCGCTTGGAATTGTCAGTGTCTCTAGGGAAATATTGTAATGAGAAAGGCGCGCCGTCGATCCGTGCCTGTGGGATCAAATGAAAAGGAATAAGCGGGTCCGTTTCAGGAATGAGATAAAAAGAAAATTAACCGCGAAGAAGATGTCCTCGAGGGAATTCAGAAATTATTTACTCTACTACGCCAATCATAAATAATATCATCTGACTCACTACGGGTCTCGTTTTTGATTACGCGACTTATGAATATTTGAGTTGAGCTTAATAATAATTCCAAATAATGTAATATTATTAAATTATACTTCAATATTAGACCGGTTAGGACAAGATAAGGCTGGGTAGACTTAGGTTAAGATGGGGGAACTATAAGGTAGTTAGGAGTTTTGGTATTAATAACAAGAGGAGTGCCTTGGTTCATCACTGAAATGGATTGCTTATGATTTTTGTGAAATAAAATGGTTTTTAAAAGTTTAAAAAGCATTTTTAATCCGGGATATTTATTTATTTTAAATAAGGGTCAAATAATTCATAAAAAGTACACTTGTGCCTTGTAAAAATTCTTTAAAGGCCCTTGTAATATGGGACGAAATCAGAAAAAAATATAAGTATCTATATCTATTGATATCATCAAACAAACAGTTTGATGATATCAACAGACGATTTTAGACTAGATACTGGAGTCACAGTCCTCCGAAATGTATTCACCTATAATCAAATTAAAGTTTGGGTTTCCTAGGCGTGCGTCACCGTAAACGTACACCGTAAAAACGGCAATAAAAATGCTTTGCTGTACTTTTGATCGGTATTTTGTTAATTAGTGCTTCGCCCGAGGTTCAGACGAGGCATTAACTAACAAAAAACTGATCATAAGTGTACCTAACTAACTCTACAATCGCATTTACGGTGTTCGTTTACGGTGATGTATGCCTCAATTACTTAAGGTAGCAATGCTCGAGCTTATCAAAATTATAAAAAAAAATAAAAAAAACAAGTGTTCCACATTATAATATTCTAAACCTCCCCTTAAAATATTTTATTTAAATTTGTTTTTTTGAAGATAATAAACAAACCCCAAATAAAAAATAAAAATATGAAGTACATGAGAATAACACTCACTTGGTCCGATTTCGGTGGTTTTTTAAAAAAAATATCAATTTGGCATGTACAAAAGATTTGGGGGGTGTAATTTTAACGAAGGGTACTACTGCCCGTTACGGACAATGTAAATAAACATGGAAGTTTGCCGGGCGAGTTGTTCGTAGGGGTGGTTTTTGTTCGGGCGTATCGCTTACCCTTACCCCCAGTAGTTGTTAGTTCAACGGGCAGGTGTTCTCTTATATGTACTATTTTATATTGTTTCAAATATATGCGAAATAGGGTTTATATGTGTTGCAGTGTATTGTTCTGTAACACTTTATTGTGGGGCAGACGTCTAAGTTGGATACGAAAGCTTCTAGCGCCCTACAAGTCACCGCAAGTTACTACACTACCGCAATAATTAATGCATTTTTTAATATGACATCTTAAGAATATTAAATCACTATATGTGGACATTATTATCCAGAACTAATATATGAGTTGAAAAGATGATAATATAGAAGTAGGTGCTTAGTTTTCGTTTCGCACGTTGGACATCGCATCGGGATTACCAGGTCTAAGGAGTTGCCATCTTCTCTTAGGACGTGACTTCTCACTTCTTCCAAGTAGTATCACTCTTTAACATACACCATGCCCTTACAGGGCTATAATTAATATTATAACAAGATGTTATCAGATATTAAAATTAGGTGTAGCTCCGGGCTAAACTTTTGGATCGAAGGGTCATATTCAACACTACATCATGACTGTGTGATGACCTGGGAAACTACCTCACTATTTTCATATTCTCGTGGTGGCTAGGCCACCTCTTTATTATAGGACTAGACAAAGGTAAAGTTTAACACTGTATTATATAGTATAAAATATATAATATCTATAATTGTTCAAGTGTATGTTATATGTCTGTACAGATCCTTCAACCATCTGGGCAAGTTTAAAAATGTTCAGTGTTTACAACATGTATGAAACGTCACAAGTGTTAATTTTAAAACATTATAAAATTGGACTTTTTCGAAATAGTAAAATTAACAAATTGAAAATTTCAATTAAAATTACCCTAGTATTGTATAAAATAAGAATACGGTGTGACAATTTACGGAAACTGAGCTCGCCTTTTTTATTATAAAAGAGAATGAAAAAAACCAAATAAATAATCAATAATCTACGTTCCTATGATTCTATGAATTCTGAATAAATGTTAGAAGTCAATAAGATTGAAAATTTATCATTTATATGCTCTCTTATAAAAAAAATCATATCCTCTTCATAAAAATTGTCGTTTAATATATGTGTATAATAATACGTATGGCAACTATTAATTCAAATACCTTAGTTTATAAATGACAACTAAAATATACAATATGATAGTAAATTGAATTGTTTACAGTACTTTTTTGAACTAACCTAACATCAAGCAATAAAAATTGATACATTTCTTACTAAATTATCTTTTTATTTTATTCCTCACTACTAAAGGCAATTATAAGGTTTTCATTCGTAAAATATAAACCAAAGTAATCCACTGTACGTATTTTCCTTGTGATGTTTGTCGTAGCCCTATTATGGAACAAGATCGTAGAGTGTAGTATTAAATTGAATTCATATAGTTGCACTAGAACTACCAGGATGCACGTATGACCTGAACATAGAAAAAGAGAGGATATATAACTCAAGATATATATTTTATTAAAACAAGAGTGAAAAAGTAGCAAAAAAAGGGAACGAGTCATGAGGAGAGAGAAACGAGTACGAGGAGTAGACTTTTACACCTGAATCCAAACATGATACATATAACTCACTTAATTATTATACAAATTAAGATACCGAATACTTAAGCACTGTTATAATTACGCGGAAGGCATTTTCTTCAAAACAATAAATTTCAATATTAATTATACAAGTTACTACGCAAATATTATCGAGATAAGAGATTCCCCACAAAGATAACACTGAATAATAATATCGTGTTTGAATTAATCCCAATAAGATTTTATATATGTAATAAAACACTTTCAAAAGCTTGAAAACATATTACTATGGACTTATTGTTAAATGTCGTGGAATTGTTGTTATTTAGTTTGTTGAAAAATACGCATAGTTCCAGGTTTAGCATTCAAAACGTAAGCAAAAGTCCATGATGACAGTTTGTTGAGGAATTTTCATCGAATATGAAAGTTTTATTCAGAAGTTCGATTTGAAACGTTCCGTAAAATGGCGAACGTTGGAAAGAAGCTTTGCGAAAATGCGATTTGATATTGCTTCAATAAAAAAAACATCACATTAAGATTATTCATATAACTAAATTACAGTGCATTGAGTTTTGTAGTGGATATTTGTTGTGGATTTATTAGATAATTTATCCTATTTTTAAAATCTTGTTGTAATCCTGTTAATATTTAGATTAAATAGTATGGAAATTAAGGAGCTTTTTATTAAGCGCTTAGGTTAATTTAAGGGGATTGGAAAGGTAAAAAAATTAGAATATAATTAAATAATTGAACAGCTTGGGTATCCTTTAAACTATGGCCATTTTAATGAAGGTAATTTATTTATTTTCTAACTAATTGTATGACTTTCTTATTAAAAATAACTAATTACATGATATCAATAAAACTTTTTTAACAGCAAATGACAAATATGATCATCTTAATTATTATTTAGACAAAATATTCCCATATAAAATTGTTGTTCTTAATATTTAGACCACATAATTTATCTAGCAATGAGTTTTCTTAGATAAGGTCCTATTTTTTTATGGAGATTAATTTAAGTATTATCGGTATTGCGTAGGCATCATTAAAGTGAAAAATTCTACTTCTAGGATTTAAAAAAAAGGATATTACAAAGGCTTTATACGAGTAATACTTTTTAAAAATTCAAAATGAATCACAACTAGTCGGGAATAGTGAGTGATAATACATTTTATATACGACTTCGCGAAATAAAAGAGGGCAAGTATGGGAAGTTATTGCATCTCCGAAGTGAGCTCCATATGGATATCAAATATTGAAGATAGGTGGTATTATTCCAAATAGCTACTATTTCCACGATTCGAACAAATATTGACGTTAGCTCGACATTTTCGAATATTCCGCGAGCGTTATCGGGCATTTTCCGGGATTCTCCGTAGCTTCTTGCGGCGGGCTTTGTTTTATAACCTAACTCAATTATTTATAGTATCGATGGATGCACAAGAGTCACGTTTTATAAGCCGTAATTCATACGTTTCAGTTATTTTCGGACGCGATTTCTTATTTTTTCTCGCTATTCTATTGTGGTGGAGAATAAGAAGGCTTCGTTCGCATAAAAGGGATGATAAATGGTGTCGTTTTCGCCGGGCCGCAAGTTCGAGGCCCTATTTAAAGTTCATACTAAATATGAGGCCGCATTAATCAACGACCAACAACGGGAATTTTGTATTTTCCTTCAACCGTTTCCGTACTTTATACATTTTTATAGTATTTGTACATTTTCACGCCAAATAATAACAGCCGTGTACGTGTACTATTGTTAAGCGTGGGAATGTATACAGAAACTAATTAATTCGAATAATTCATTTTCATATACACAGTACTTATATAAACAATTAACTTTCGAGTGCTGCATTATCATGACTGCGACTTGGGATCTCCCATAATGCTCTAGTGGTACTGCGACATGATACGATAATATAATATACAGGATGGACTAAACAAATAGTAAATCACATAAATAATCAGCCATTTTCTGTGAAGTACCTAGTAGTAAATGTTACGTTTGTATTGTGTCTGTTTTACAAAATTAATGTCATTAATATTTTTTCATTTTTAATTAATTAAAAAATATATATAATAGAGCCGCCTTGTGGCCCAGTGGTTAGTGTAACGGATTGGTGATTGAAGACTCCCGGGTTCGATTCACGGCACCGGAGTCACTTGGTAGATCTAGCTTAGCAAACTAGATCTTAAGTACTCATTGCTGTGTGGTGGCCTGGGAAACCATCTCTACTATATTCTCCCGTAAAGGCCAAGGTGGCCTGGCCAACCCCTTATAAAGGGACTCCCCTCAATAGGGAAGGCGTCACGATATTTATTTAAAAAATATATATTTTCGCTTATGTTTGCCAAAACCTACCACTCCTCAACATATTCCCACTTATTTCACCACCACCCTGTGTATGCATATATGTAAATAAATAAAATTAAAAAATATATTTAACTTAAGTATTTTACTTTATTTTTAATCAGATAAAATAATATACTTAAAATTATTGCACAACATGTTTTAGTGTACTATAGATTTTTTTATATGATAAATCACATGATGGAATTTTATTAAAATATGATTTAATGATTAAATAATCGTCTGCTGTTGTACATAAATAATATTAAAATATTGTACTGTAAATTTAAGGGCAGTTTCAAAAGCTCTATTAAAATGGGGAATTTATTCTATTCAAATTAACTGAAAGAGCATCATTGAATATATTTTTCAATGTATTTAAATTTTCGATGTGCTTATTAATTATTAACCGTCTACTGGATACTACAAGAAATAAGACGAATTTGCTGATTTTTGTACATTTTGGTTACATGAAATAATAAACTATCGTTTTAAATTAGTTTATATATTATTAATTTGTATTATAAAAACAAATATATAAACAAATAATTATTTATTATTCTAATAGGTTTTTATTTACATGATAAACCGTACGATGGAGTTTTATTAAAATATGATTTATTGATGTAAATAATCAAGTATGGAAAAATTAGTTAACTGTTTGTAGATAATGAATATTAAAATATTGTAGGTACAATATACATATTGACGAAACGTTTATGGTTAGCAAAAATTGGAATTTCTACTCTTCAAATAAAATTAATCGAAAAAGCGCCAATTAATATATTTTTCACATGTTGAAGATTATTAGAAATTTTGTCTAGAATGTTATTTTGACATCAAAGGGTAATAAAACATCTGGTTGGTGGTTTTTTGTATATAAATTAATATTTTAAATTATTACTTTCACCAGATAATTTTGTGGAATTGCTAACCGGCGAACGATTTTTAGTTTTTATAGGTATTAAATATAAAGAAGTCCCATAAAGCTTGTTGATGAAATCTGCAGATATTTGCTGGTAGACAAACCCAAACAGATCTTTCAGTACTAGTTTTCTGTATTTACACATTGCCTAGTAGTGCAATAAATTTTCATATTATTATACAAATGGCCGATACTCTCAACCTTAATGCATTTTTCAGAATAAATAGCTATCCTTCGATCCAGACGAGCAAGCCAGGGCTTTTTAAAGAGAAATGCTCTAATTGTGCCAATTTTGTATACTTAAAATACGAAAGGAAATTGCATAGCTGACAACTGGTAAACTGTCACTTAAGTAAATAAAAAAATATATGATTATTTTAGAACGAGGATTAAATTAACAAAAAAATATTATTTACTATTATTACAAAAAATAGCCTTTTTTATAAAAGAGGAAAGGGATACTTTAAAATACGGTTAAAAGAATTTTAATTAAAAGAAAAATATATTTATTATTATTAAGAAAAAACAGTCATCTATAATACCAGCGAACTTACATATCTGATGGAGCTTTTTTGAGATGGTTTTTTATACACAAAAACGTGTTAATTAATTGTCTGTCGGTGATCTTAATTAATCTATTACTAGTACCGATAAACAATTAACACGTTGTTGTGTAAAAAAACCTCCTCGGGGGCGTAAAATAAATAAATAAAGGCAAGCAAGATTGTTCAATGTAAATTACCCTGTAATTCTCCCAAAGAAATTACTAAAAGAGCGAAATATTCCATAAAAACCACACACCAACCAAGCTGAATATGTTGACAAAACAAATTAATTGTGTGGTTTTTAGTTTGAAATTACCATCAATTTCATTTGATTTTAATCAAAATAAACAAACGTTTTTCATTTATTAAGGCAATATAGCACGTGGATAAAATTGTGGTTTGATTTTTTAATAAATCTGTGAGGAAATTGAAGTTTGCCCATGATTAAAGTTGAGCAGCCGGTGTAGTGATTGAATTTTTGTGAAACGCTCGAGTGTTCCTGAAAATCCCACCTGAAAAGCTGAAGGAGATAAGTGCATAAAGAACCATTCATCACGTCGTCGTTTACACATTGTGCTTTTCTTCCTCATGTGTCTGTCGATGGATGGAAAAATTGAGTTTCACACAAAACGCCTCTCACTATTGCAACACTTCAATACAGATATTTCGACCTACAAACTTATACACTTGAGCAAACTGTGTGAAACAGACTTGCTACTAAAGCACTCCAAGGCAGGACTACTGAAAAAGCATATTTTAATTTTAAATCTCAACTTAAAAAAATACATAAAAATTCAATTAAATCGTAACGGTTCGTCCGATAAAAATATTATTGTTCACGGTTCTTTTATCGTATTTGACTTTCTCGATCTCACCAAATGGGAAATTGCACAGAAAAATGGATTAATAAAGCACAGAAACTCAGACGAGGGGTGGAAGTTTTTATTCCCGTAGGAAATAATTTCGATTGGTCTCTGCTTGAAATATATAGGAATCAAGAAATCTATTGCAGGAAAGTAAAAATCGATATTTTTTCCGCATTACCCCGTAATAAAACCTACAATACAACAATTACCCATTTGTTTTTTCACATTTTTTGTAATAAGTACATCTACATTTTTAATCGAATTATTTAAAATACGAACAAATTATTTAATTATATTATTAGGTATCGAATATCTACATACATATATTCAAAAGTATTTGTATTCTATAATATGAGAAAAAAAAACATCTTCTTCTTCTTGATAAACACCGAATAAAAATTGTTATCCTTTTTAACTATTTTTTAGTATAATTATTATGAAGAATGTTGTTTCCGTTTCGGTAAGAAATTATTAGAAAAACTCATAAAGGTATTTAAAGCGATTATTAAAACTATATAAATCTTATATAATCTCGGCTTTGTCGTTATTATTTATTTACGCCTCAAAGGGCTTTTTTTTTAAATTAGACACAATAACGTGTTATATTATTGTCTGTCGGTGATCTTAACTATTACTAGTTACACAGATAACCGAAAGATTAATTACCTCAGTATTTGGTTTTCAATACAGGAAATTAGAGTAAAACTGGATCGATCGGGATTTTATTAAAATTGTTCCCGATCTCCCAATCATAATAACAAATAAATTATATTTTTTATGCAAGTAATACCTATATAAAAATCTATCAATAATAATAATAAATCGGTAATAAAATATTAATATGTAGTAATACGTCTTTTTAAGAAATTAAGTTAGGTTAGGTATAAATCACCACTACCAGCGTAATGGCTCAGGGGATAAGAAGCGTGGCTACAAATACTGTAGTCATGGGTTCAAATCCCACTCAAGTGAAGGTTTTATTCTGATTTCCTGTATTGTAAGGTAAATACTGATTATTAAGTCGGTGACCTGTGTAACTAGTAATAGTTAAGATCACCGACAGACAATTAACACTTTGTTGTGTATAAAAAAACCCTCTCTAAAAAGCTCCATAAGAGATATAGGTTCTCTGGTATTCCAGAAGACTGTTTTCTCTTAATATTAATAATAATTAATAAAAACGTGAGTGATGTATGAGAGTTTTGGTTGATTTAAACCACTTAGCGTTATTTCTTGTTCACAGCTTAGATTATCTTATTTTCGTGAGGACTCTTTTACTTATTTATGTAAGGAAGGACCTTACACGGTTTTCTTGTTTACTTTATTGGAGTAGATGGAGTCGAGGACATTGTCACACTCCACTTCCTTCTCCAAGTCTTCGGTTGTCACAATAATAGAAATGCCCGATAATGACTTGCTCGTGTTTTCACTTCTTCTCGCACTTATTTTGTCTTTTAAATAATTCCTCTCATTTCGAATTCAGCACGTTTCGATCCCGGTCACCACTTGTCTGGCTTCAACATCCTTTGCCCCCTTTATTTAATTTTAAATCGTGTACGGCCGACGGAAGAACACAGTACAGTAGTACCTCGACATACGAATGTTTTGAGATACGACGAATAATATTCGAGAATTTCTACCTCGACATACGACGAAAATTTGAGATACGAATTTTTATGCGCGATAATTTTTTAGATGATCGATAATTTTTTTTATGAAAGGTCACTACTAGAATTTCGCGCCAGAATTGTGTATATGTAAAAATCAATAAATATTTATTATGTGCGTTATTACTAGTTTATTTATTTTAACCTCAAATTATCCATTGCCGATTTTAGAAAATGTACATTAACATTTTTTTTATTCAAAAATACGTGGTACGTTAAGAAAACCATTTTTGTTTGCTAGGACTTTTTGAGGGGCTCGACGGATTAATAGTTGTTTGTATGGAATTGTATGAGACAAATTGCTTTAAGATACGATTGTTTTGAGATACGACGATGATCCCGGAACGAATTAAATTCGTATCTCGAGATACCACTGTATATAAAATTTTATGGCATCAGAGGGATATTCAAGAAACACGTGTGTATAATTTAAAAATGGACTAGCGTCATTTAACAATCGTAAATCTCCATAGAGAATAACCGCAATTTTTAATGTCGAAAGCCCCACAAGTTTGTCTCAATTATAAATATCATAGAACTCTATATTAATATTTAATTAAAATTAAAATAAGTCGATGGCACGAAATGTAGGTTCAGTTTCACAATCGACATGCAACTTATAAACCCCTCGTTTCATACATATTTATTTATCTAAGAATACCCCAAACATGCAAACCACTCTCCTAGTGGCTTATATATACACACATACTAAAACTACTAAATTACCTTTCTTTACTGCCCCAAATTGGATATGTGAAGAGATTCCATGTAAAAAATTATGTCGATACTTATATACCAAAAACACTTGACTAGACCAATATCGGTTTATACAAGTAAAGTTAAGGAATCAGATTAAATATTAATAAAAAAATTAAACTTTCACGATAACTTCTTTTGACACGACCGTTAAATCAATTGATTAATTAATTAATATCTTCATCACAAAGGACTTTCAAGGTTTCGCCCAATTTCAAAGATTATCCATAAATTAATTTCAACCTGCGTAATTAGTCCTCTGACTGGATGGTTTTTGATATTTAACATAGTAACTTGATTTCCACCTGAGAAGTTAATATATTTAGGCGAACATTCCCATACATAGTTATTTAGAATTGACTTTCAAAAGCTTAAACCGAGCATCATCTCCATATTGTATCAAATTAATAATGGAAACTAGCTTTATATATATTACTGAAAATATATGCTATCTGAATGTTTGTCTTTAAATACGAAATCTTTGAAATCATGTATTAAAACGATAAAATAATAATTGTAGTTTAAATTACATAAGCATGGAGCTATTTGGAGTTGGTGGAGCATATTTATGTATTTTTACTTATTTATTGAAAAATTTGCATATATAATTCAGGAGTAATATAGATCATTTAATTATAATCCCATGGGTAGTAAAATATACAGATGAATAAAGTGAATTCCATAATTTTGATTACACAATTAAATCAAAAGTATTTCTAATAAGAATTTCAAAGTATTTGATGAACAGTAATGAAGTAGAGGGTACCCGAAATATGTTTTCATCAAAATATTATAATCAAATGCGTGAAAGTTGTTGAACTGACATCGTAACTCGTGATTGAATGGATCCCGAATGTTGATATAAATAGTTAGTTAACTCGTATGTGCTTTAGTATTTCATACATGTGTTAAATTGTGGCCAACAGTTGCGGTCGTTTGTGTATATTATGGTGAGTAGTTTTCATAATATTAAATATATGATAGGCTTCGAAGGAGACTCGTATTAGTATTAAATGCTAGTTATTATCGGGGTTACGCCAACCACTACGACAAACACTACGAAGATCTCTCATTTCCCATTTACTTCACAACCCACTCGATTGTTTTTCTCGTTAAATCTGTATTGAAAAGTGTACAATTACCAATTACATAATATTCTTTTAAATATAAAAATATTATATTTTATTTGTTGAATGTAAAAAGAACGGAGTTTTTTCATCTTCAAAAAAACAAACCACCAAATACATTTCTTAAATTATACTCATCGGAGTGTTTCTCGGTAATAATTTCACATTTAGGTATTTTCATAAAACTCATAAACACGGCTTTCTCAACAAAAAATCCCCAAATCGGACAAAAATAATAATTTTACCGGAAAAAAACACATCTCAAATGCTTATTTTTATAAAGGCTTGATGTAATTTATTAAAATGTCTAAATTTATTTTTCAAAAATTAAATTGTATAAGGATATGTATAGAATAACAATTGGGATTAAATACACTCCACAGTTCCATATTTTTCATTTTGAATAACTTTGGATAAATATTATATAATACTTAAATGAACTTGTTGGCATAAACTATAGACTTCGAAATAATGCATGAAAGCCATTTACCTCTATTTGCTATTCTGTACCTAAGCTTATTACAGTATTATTTAAAAATACATATTGGGACACCGTTTATTATAAATGGTTTTTATTTAAGGCATTTGTGATTAGATTTAAAACATTCAGACAAGAAATATTGTTGTAGAAAATATTTTTTTAAATTCATCTTATCTTACGGGAGAGTTTAATAGTTTATAAGCGTGTGTCTTAAGCTTTAAGCTAAAATCAATGTATGATAAGTTTGTCGAAAAGTACTAAGTGCTTAGTTTCTCTGTGGCACTTCAAAGCCAACATACTATTTCTGCCACATACTAATTATAGCCCCAATTCTAGTTTGCAGGTGAAATGGCGAGCTTGCAACTGATTTTATAAATGGAAATATTAGTGCTCGTCGACGAAATCCTTTTGTTTTATATATCTCATACAAAATATAATATATATAATTGTCTAACTGTGTGTATGTTATATGTCTGTCTGTCTGTCTGTCTGTACGGGTCAATCTTTCAAATATCCTCAGCGTATACAGAGTCGCTATATACAGAAAAATAGTCCTTAATATATCAGGGTACAAGCATTAAAATTCCGTGTGTGCTCTAAGTTCTTTATGGAACTGAGCCATATATTCAAAATAGAATAGAATATTTGGTAGTGAGACTGCATTTAAATTTGTTGATTATTGAAGATATGCGAAAGTAGCCCTTAATATGTATCGAACACCTTCGAGATATCGTATACTTTCGTTTGAAATATGTTTGCTGTCAGTATTAATCTTAATATATGAAACTTCAAAAAATGTTCATTTTCAATGATTGTTTAAACTATTAAATGGGGCTTTTTCGAAATAGTAAAATAGTCCTATTTGACCGGCAACTAATGTAGATTCATCCATTATCTATAACACGTTTCATGTCTCTGTCAATAGAAGGTAGTTAATCGTAATCTGTAAAATTTTATAAATAATGGTCAATCGAAATCCCATTATGACAGCTAGGTGTTGCCAGGTGTTGCCAGGGGTATAAATAATTCAATTTAAATATTTAATCATAAATAATACATATCTAAAATCTCGAAACGGGTATTTTAATGATAATATTATTTAATTAATTTCAAAATAATATTTTAGAGATATTTAATAATTATACATATAATATATACAGAGTCGCTATATTATATATGAAATGCATGGTACCTTGCACTGGCAACAAATACAGATGCCGTTGGTGACAGCCGCGTCATCTCGCGTTGTTATTAACATCTTATACCTTGCCCTCATTTTGTTTATTCGTCATCAACTGGAAGCTCCAACATCATCACCATCATCATCATCATCATCATCATCATCATCATCACAGTTAAACCAGAACACCCTCTTCACTGCCGCGAGTTTGATTCTTCCTTACAGGTGATAACATCTTCTTGCATTTGAATTTCACCCAACTGACACGTGTACATGCTTAATAATAATAATGACTAGCTCCACAAGATTAAATATTTAACCAACTATTTATAATGTTTTTAAATAATATTGTAAGTCTTTTTTAACTTTTAAGAAAATATATAGATATATAGTAAATTTGAGTGGTTATAATATGCTACCTATTCGTAGAACCTTCCATTAATAGTAAGGGAATGCATCATTTACAGTACTTCAGTATAATGATGCAGTGAAAAAAAATATATATACGGTTCTACTTTTAATATTATTTTATTCTTCGCTTTTTCCAAAAAACCGTTAAACATTTTATTTTTAAGTTATAATAAAAAAAATAAAAAAAATTATGTTTAAGTTATAATAAAACTACGTTTAAAAGCTCAAAATAGAAAATTTCCCATTAAAACAAAGCAAAAAATCAGAAATATTTACCATTTAAAATATTAAATAAATTTCACATTTTTTATAGATATTTATATTATTTTGATCATGCATAAATATTTATTTATTATATAATCAATTTTTAAAAATCAAAAGAATATTTTGATTGATAAAACACTTTAAAGCAAAAATGAAATCAAAACTCAAAGACAAACGTCCTATTAAAAAACCAGGCAGAACATAAAAAAACATTAACAAATTGAAAATTTCAATTAAAATTAATTCTATAATAATATATATAATTGTCTAACTGTGTGTATTTTATATGTCTGTCTGTCTGTACGGGTCAATCTTTCAAATATCCTCAGCGTATACAGAGTCGCTATATACAGAAAAATAGTCCTTAATATATCAGTGTACAAGCATTAAAATTCCGTGTGCTCTTAAGTCTTTATGGAACTGAGCCATATATTCAAAATAGAATAGAATATTTGGTAGTGAGACTGCATTTAAATTTGTTGATAATTGAAGATATGCGAAAGTAGCCCTTAATATGTATCGAATACCTTCGAGAGATCGTATACTTTCGTTTGAAATATGTTTGCTGTCAGTATTGATCTTAATATATGAAACTTCAAAAAATGTTCATTTTCAATGATTGTTTAAACTATAAAATGGGGCTTTTTCGAAATAGTAAAATGGTCCTATTTGACCGGCAACTAATGTAGATTCATCCATTATCTATAACACGTTTCATGTCTCTGTCGATAGAAGGTAGTTAATCGTAATCTGTAAAATTTTATAAATAATGGTCAATCGAAATCCCATTATGACAGCTAGGTGTTGTTAGGTGTTGCCAGGGGTATAAATAATTCAATTTAAATATTTAATCATAATTAATACATATCTAAAATCTCGAAACGGGTATTTTAATGATAATATTATTTAATTAATTTCAAAATAATATTTTAGAGATATTTAATAATTATACATATAATATATACAGAGTCGCTATATTATATGAAATGCATGGCATTCCTTGCACTAGCAACAATACAGATGCTGACAGCCGCGTCATTCGCGTTGTTATTAACATCTTATACTCCGCTCCTGTTATTTTGTTTATTCGTCATCAACTGAAGCTCCAACATCATCACCATCATCATCATCATCATCATCATCATCATCATCATCACAGTTAAACCAGAACACCCTTCACTGCCGCTAGTCGGATTCTTCCTACAGGTGGACCAACATCTTCTTGCATTTGAATTTCACCCCGTCTGACACGTAATACATGTGTTTAATAATAATAATGACTAGCTCCACAAGATTGAATTCGCGTAAAAAGACAACCTAATCTATTATACGTTTTTAAATAATATTGTAAGCCCTTTTTAACTTTGAAAATAGTATAAAGATATATAGTAAATTTGAGTGGTTATAATATACCTATTCGGGGAACCTTCCACAATAAAAAAGGGAATGCATCATTTACAGTACCTCAGTATAATGATGCAGTGAAAAAATATATATATACGGTTCTACTTTTAATATTATTTTATTCTTCGCTTTTTCCAAAAAACCGTTAAACATTTTATTTTTAAGTTATAATAAAAAAAATAAAAAAAATTATGTTTAAGTTTTAATAAAACTACGTTTAAAAGCTCAAAATAGAAAATTTCCCATTAAAACAAAGCAAAAAAATCAGAAATATTTACCATTTAAAATATTAAATAAATTTCACATTTTTTATAGATATTTATATAATTTGATCATGCATAAATATTTATTTATTATATAATCAATTTTTAAAAATCAAAAGAATATTTTGATTGATAAAACACTTTAAAGCAAAATTGAAATCAAAACTCAAAGATAAACGTCCTATTAAAAAACCAGGCAGAACATAAAAAAACATTAACAAATTGAAAATTTCAATTAAAATTACCCTAGTTATATTATAATTACACCATGTGTTGCTATCCCTATTAATGATTATTCCTAATAACGAAGACCTCTCCCGCTGTTTTGTATTCTATCCTGGAAGTTGTTTAATCGCCATAGCTTTGACACATGCGTTGACACTTGACAACGGGGGCGCGCGAAACTATGACACTTGACCATAAACAAACCATCAACTAGGCAAGTGGCTAATTCCCATCATTTATAAATCACAGAATATTCTTATAAAAATAACTTATCACCGTTATAAATGATTCTTAATTACCTACGGCTTTTCATTAAAAAGTGATAAATTGCCAATTTCACTACTTATAATTTTTATTTTTTTGATGAATCCAATTTTTATACAAAAATATTTTAAAAATATTATATCTAAATAAAAGACATATAATAACAATTCTAAAAATATACAATTAGTTTACACACACAAAATCAAATTTACATTATTTAATAAAAAAAAGTTTTTTTTTTCAAATATTTTATACACAGGATTAATTTTAATGATTTTATATTGTATGAATATTTTGTAACAAATTAAAAAAAAAACTTTATGATAATTATTAATTGTCCTACTTTACACATTTTGGGTGATATGATTAAAGTAGAAAACACACAAATTTAATTCTCTCACTTATCATACTTTAAAATATATTTTATCAAAAAAATATTATATCATATAAAACTAAAAGTATTTTTACAATAGGTCTCGTCACCTATGAATTCAATTATATTTTTTTAATAAAAAGCGACAACTATTATCATTATCGCATTATTTGTGTAGGTACATATTTAATTTACATTTATTAAGACATTATGAAAAGATTAGTTGACATTTTTTATTTCTCAATACTAAATTATGGGTGATTAGAGATATATATTAGTTGATATTGATTGAGTAAAATAATTCATTTATAATGAGATTTTTTAAATGAAAAAATATTTGAAAAACACTAATAAATATATTGTCTACAAATGACATGTTGCAATTTTCATGTATATTTTTTGTTGGTTGGACATCAGTATGGGTATTCATTTTTTGGTATAATAAAATTCAATATCTTAGGCTAATTACAACAATTTTAATACATGTTATATCAATTTACAACTTATTTTTTTAGTAAGATATAGTTTGACATATGAGTAAAAGTACTCGTTTTTTCTTTAACGGTAGAGCGAGTTCGATAATATTAAAGGCACGCGTCTTAGAACACCCCTGTTGCACATCTGTCTCCTGTACACCCGGTGATACTATTCCAGAACTCTGCAACGTATATATTAATAATTAATTTTGATAAGTCTATGTCATCTATAAAACATTCTCAAGCTGGATAC